>CAIGRB010115527.1:0-16756 GCA_903798255.1 Fraxinus quadrangulata
GAATATAGCTGTTCATTCACTTTTAAAAAGAGTGAGTTCGAATTTCGTTTATTTATTATACTTGTTTTGAGTCAGTTTGATGTTGGTATGTCCGTGATCAAGTCAAATATGTCTCAGAGTATCTATACGATATGAATTGCGTGTTTAATCTCTGTGTTCATAATAATCATTCAATGTGATTTTGAAGCTGATATTTTATGTGTATCTTCTTTTCAACAGGTTGTATCACATTTTTATCCTCCAGGCAAGATTGACACTAGAGTAACACAGAGAAATACTGAATCTATTTGGTACATCAAAAGAAGTACCTTAGGGGTTACACCCTCCTCACATGGGGTATGACCAACTTGTATAAAATATTTTTTTCAATTGGATCCCACCCCCGTGTGAGGGGGGTGTAAACTCTTACGTGCACCCGTAGGTACAAATAGCAAAATTCAATGAAAATATAGTAAGTTCTATACATCCCACTGATGAATAGGTATTAAATCATTGTTTTATTATGACACGTTTGTAGATTCTAACTTGAGTGTGCTGGTGTATGAAATATAGATTTTGAAATGAACATATCAACTTTTCTTTAAACGCTACATTATTATTTTAACCTTTATCTTAGTATCTCAATTGTTTTCAATACTAATACATTCTTTTATCCTCCTCGAATGGTTGATTAATTGGTAATTGCTAATTGACATTAGTACCAGAATCAATGGAAATGAAGACGTCTAATGGTAGGAAGGAGATTGTGAATGCACTGAAAGTGTTGGAGCGAGATTCATAAGAAATTGTCGGGAGCTTCGCCTCTCTCTTTTCTTCTCTCTGTTTAGTCCTCTCACATGTCTATAATAAAATTAGCATAATTGGTTTTTATTGATTTCTATTAACATGGTTATATGTAAATATTACATTTTCCATTAAGATTGTTCTTCTCATCTTCCATTATTTTTTTGATCTTCTTTTCTTCTTTTTTTTTCTTCAGTGATGAGGGATGTGATATGATGGAATGAGTGTAGGGGTTTTGAATTTTCATCATTGAGCTTATAATATCTTTACCTCCTCTAGAAGAAGAAACTCTTCTTAGAATTTTTATAAAATGAATCTCTTGCATTTATTTTTGTTCCACGCATTTCTTATTGTTCTATCTCCTCAATCCATTCACAATACCACGTGTCCTTTTTCATTTGCTAACTTCTTCCTTACTATGAGAGATTTACTCCTTCAAAATGAATTTATGTTCGTCCAATTGAATTTCTATCTTTCCAATTTAAATAGTCATCTATTAATTTTTTAACTATTCAGTTCACCATGTACTTACTTCAAGAAATTGACCATTTGCTAATTTTTTCCAACATGTGTGTTTTGTTCATTGTATTACAATAAGATCACACATTTTTTTTCCATTATAATCTTCTTTGAATATTATCCTTATGATATTTGACTTATCATTATATCAATTTATACAAGAATTATGTGATAACTTACTGAACTTTCAAAATATTTTTACTTTCCCTTAAATATTAGACACTAACATTACTTCGAAAAATATCATCACCCGTGTATTGTACGGGCCAAAACTAGTATATAGAAGGGTTTGCTTCTTCGAGTCCATGCAATTACATTTATATACACATGACTTTAAACACTTGTACGATACAATTTATATATGTATATTCTTGTAAGATTGGTGATGGAATATGCAACTTTACTTATTTCGTCATTTGATTCGTTCTATCCATTTCTTGTAAGACATTAGTTATGAAATCTTAATATGTTATGTGAGTATTCGTTGTTTGCATATGAGGATACACAAGTCATACTATTTTATACTTTTTTAAAGAATGTAGATTTGAAATTTCAAATATTCCAGTCGATTTTCTAGAAATTGATTTGAAACTTGAAATCGTACTCAAATAGTGATTTTCTTATTTTAAGGAGGGAGATTGGCGTGCTTTAATTCATTTCACATTTTATATTTCACCAAATGACGTGGAGCCGTGGAGAGTTTTGATGTCATTCCCTATTTGCATATTGGAATCTCATAGACTTCAATTTTTAGTATTTCTTTCAATTGATGTCAAATGTGTCAATGTGTTGCTCTTTCAACATAAATTGCTCCAATTTCTTCCTCCTTATCTAGCCAAATAAAGTGTTGTACTAATTTTATTTTTATTTTGTTTTCAACTATGTCATCAAGTAATTGTTACATGAACAAGTAAAATTTATAAGCATTTTACTTGCAATTAAAACACATGAGATGGGTGTAACAAAAGTTTCTTGTGTTTTATTTATTTTCCACGAACATAGGCTTAGTTAAATAAATGTACATAAAGATAAGAAAAAATTAAATAAATAAAAGAACCGAATAAAAACGCAAGATTAACGGCGTTCCGATCTTGAGAACAAATGGCGCCAAATCCCGATACCGATACATAAATCTGCATGCATGCATGCATTTTGTGCGTACCATAATCTCAGCGAAACCAAAAAACCATCGTCCCCCGATTCCAGTCCCTCTTTTCCAGAAGCGAAAGAACGTATGACTAAAAATAAGATTTTTTTTTTTCAATTCTCTCTCCGCCGAATTCAATTTTCTTGGATTTTCTTCATTTTGATTTTATGGGTTTGTGTTGTTGATTTTGAAGTAGCCGACACCGAACAGAATAGTGATTATTCTGCGAACAAGTGTTACCAAGAAATTCACAGGGAAGAACACAAGATAACGCCGAAAAACACAGAGAAAACGTCTCTGAAGTTTAAGAAATCATATTATAATCAACAACCGTGAAAATAAGTTCACAAGCCGGATTTTATAGCAAAAATTCGAATTTTACCAAAAATGGCAAAATTCCAAAAATCACGCTAAATTAAAATAAGGAATAAAATAAGTAGTTTGCGAAAAATCTAGCCCAAATCGGGTTAGAAATCATCTCCAAACAAGCAATCGAATTATTACCAAAAATAGTAAAATTTAACTTAAAATAGTAATTCGGAAGGGAAAACGGTAGAATTTGAGGTCGAAAACCACACACACCGAGCGAAGCTGGGTGACCACGACGTTCGCGCCGAAACAAGCTTTCCAGATTGTGGTCATAATTGCGATTCTGATAACCGTAGCCAAAGTTATGACCAAATTACCGAAACACGTCACAATCACCAAAATTACCCGATCACTTGCTATCCTTGCGCCAATCTGCCAACTCGTGATACTTTAGAGCCATTAACGTGTTATCTGACAACTCAGCGTCTGACTCGGACCCTCCTGCATCAGTAGCCCAACAACAAGAGTTTCAATGAACGAGGAGGATTCGTTTGAGGATGCTGGCGCCGAATTGACACCTCTATCCACAGTGGCAGATGCATTTGAGGAGCTTTCGGCACTGGTGAAATCTAAGGATTGCAATTTTGATCATCGTTTGAAGCCATTTTGTGATGCCTGTTCTCTTGTTTCGGTTCTTTTTACTTCTTTAGGCATGGCTTTCAAATTTGCTGAATTGGAGTATGTTTCCAAGGTTAGTGGTATTTCATTAACAAATATTCCCAATAGTCATCAGCTGTATATATATAGATTGAATCTGGAAACTAATTATATAGATGGAAGAACACATTTAATTAGTGTTTTCATCGAATTTTGAGCTAATGTTTCTTTAGATCATAGCTAATATTGAGCAACATTTATGAAGATGATGAATGGAAATACATATTTATTTAATTTGTGGTTTTTCATCTATAAAAATTTATTCCAAGATACATCCAAAACAAAGCAACGAATTTTAGTCATTTGGCCTTGCGTGCAGTTATTCTCCTTCAAGTTTTCCATGTATAAAATTTCGCAGTCGTCACTGTCTTTGTTTGAACCCAAGAGTAACCTCCCGCTTCAGTAAGACTGACACTGGGAATCAACCTTATTAATTTCTAATTTATCCCCATTCATGTTGGAATATTCCTTGTAATGTGTAAGCACTGCATAATTATTCATGTATTAATTCAAGATAATGGTACATTCAAAATACTTTTGTCCAAGTCGTTTTTTGTTCGTTCCGTCATTTTGTAATGCACAATCAGATGCTTTTAGGTAAGTGATCTTGCGGATTCTTCAAAAGGATATGGGACATTAAATAATATACTCGACTTTGATGTAAAACATGACACGGTGAGGATACAAAGAAGTCTTTCGCGTAAATTGCGCAGAGTTAGGCAGGGTCTTGATCTCGACAGAGCCTTATTCCAAATTTTTTTGTCATCACGGTATGCCTTGCTTTCTTGTAACGAGATTTTCTTGTCATAATATTTAATTGACTTGCGTCGCTGATGCATTTAACTGTTCTATTTTGCTAAGCATATAATTTAGAGCACCGGTGGTAAGTTGTGAAAGCAAATTCGCTCTGTCGTATCTATATTCATCAAATGTAAATACCTTTAGCAATATTCTTTTTAAAAATCTTCAAAGAAGATGGAATTCTTGAAAGGATGCTTTGGTACTTCAGGATTCCCGGCATATGATAATCAGATAAAAGACATCAATTTTTTTCTTCTTTCAGACGTACTAGTGCCTTGTGTATATTACTAGTTGGCTAAGCTCATATGAACTAGATACTACGTGTTATGGTTTGCTTCTTTTGTTGCAGTGTGCACCATTTTCATCTGTTCCCATTGACCCTATAGATAATTTTTTTATGTTACATTAAATATGAAAAGGGAAAGGCTATGGACAAGGGGTTTTGACGAATACAATGGATCATGGATGTCTTGCCAACTCGAGCTATAGTTAGCTAAATAGTTGCTCACTTTTTCTGATTGAAATTCATACAATGTGTTGCAAATGAAGCAGTGGCATGGTGTTATCAGTTTTGCAGTGTTTGTCTAAGAGGACAGGGAAAGTTTGAGTCGGAATAGCCAAGGTGTTTGTTTTTTTAAATTCTCAACGTGCTTCTCTCTGTTTCTTCTCTTTGTCCATATTTCTTTCTTCTGTGATTTCTTTTTGATGCTGTATTAATCCTATATGGATCCTAACCATCCGCTCATCGCATTTATCCTTCATTTATTGTAGCAATTGGCTACGACATTCCTGATGCAAGAAAGTGCAACCTACAGAACGGAATGGCCATTCTAAACAAGTTTGGGGAAATTGTCATAAAATAATTTGATAAAACAACTTGAAAAAATGAAGACTGGAATCATTCTTCCATGTCAAGAGCTATCCTGTTGCTCTGTCTTGATCATCTTGGTTATGCACATCTATCTTTACACTTTGAGTCAAGATATCTATATGCTCACAGAATTGTGAAATTCTTCAAGAGAGACAATTTTTCTGGACTCAAAAGCTAATTTTCGATGTGTACATGGTTATGCAAAAAATGAAAAACTTGAACTTACTCAAATAAAAGGCAAATTTATGAAAATCTACCAGGTTATAGGAACCATTTTGAATATACAAAATTTGGCATGAGAACCAAGAAGTATCCTGTTAGAACTTTATGATGATTGAATGTGATGGCCTGCTATGAAACGACTTGGAATATCAGCGTCAGTTGCTCATCAAACATTTGGTTTTTGTATTTTTTTTTTTTTTTTTAACTCATTGTTACTGATTCACTGTGCTACCTTCAGGGATTGCTGTTTAAGGGAAGCTGCTTCAATAGCTTATGCTGAAACATGTGCACCTTATCACACATGGGCAGTCAGGACTGCTGTTTCTGCCGGTATGTACGCCCTGCCGACAAGGGAACAGCTACAGTTAAGGCTAAATGAAAGCGGTGTGTTTACTCGCCTGACTTCCATGTTGCATACTTGGCCGCATTTTTATGGCCACTAATGAAGGTTTTTACTGTGATTAGACACCATGTCATAGGTTCAACTAGTAAAGCCAAATCCAGAGAATTAGAAATGGATATAACTCTATGAACGATATATGTTAATATGCAATAGAATTTGCAGTGAGTTAGTTAAAGAAGATTCGTTTAAGAGCTCCGTCATGAACTAACAAATGGAAAGCGAGATCCATTTCCCAAGTTGGCTATGGATTCAAACTCTTATTTAGCTCTTTGTTGAATGCTATAATGATTTTTTAGACCAAGGCTATAAAAATGCATCATTTCTGCAAACACCCTTTAAATTTCTTTGATGGATGGAAAACAATTGAGTTTATGATTGTTCCTTGAGCACAAATGAGCTGCTATTCTAATAAAAATATGCCTCCTCTACCAAAATTTTCTAGTCCGTACCAAAATTCCTCACTTGTGGGAGAGTAAATCTCAGAGAGAATCTAGTATTAACTTACACTAAGAATTGACTGTTTTCATTATATGCTAGTATCTAACGAAAAATCAATTATCTTGCATGTGTTTGTGGTGCTTACAGACGATTCTGCAGAGAAAGAAATGCAAAGATACATTGATGCCTCACTTCCGATTATACAATACATCGATAAGTTGTACACTTCAAGAAATATCAGCTTGGACTGGTGAGCTCTGCTTCATATGGAAAACAGTTGGTTTAAGTTATGTTTGGAGGGCATTTCTGAAGCAAGAAAGAACTTCTGCCTGTTGGGATGAAGCTTTTCTGATCAGTCCCAACTTGAATCGTCCCTGCCATTAACAATTTTATAGGTCTTTACAAATTACACATGTTCTTCATGTTGAGCCTTAGTAGATATGTAAATGTTGATGGACATGGATGCTTTTGCTTGGTTGTTTCCAAGCCGCCATGATGCACTCATAGGAGTAGCAATATTTTCTCTAGTCAAAAAGTAGCGTCCAATGGCTAATGTTTCAGCAGATAGTATTACGATGAACATAGAATTCTGCACAATGCTCTTAACGTTGCGTGTTGTGTTGTCTTCATCACTTTGTGAAAATTTGTTGGGCATGAATATGTTAGATACTAGTGGATCTGGGGAACGCTACCTGTCCAAATTGCAAATGGACAAAGTACATGTTTGGCTAAGCTTTAGCAAAAATATACTTTACTTGTAAGTAAATAAATAAGTCTTACATTAGTCAAAGATGAAAATAAACTAGTTGGTTTGAAAGTAATACTTGCATTACTGTCATAACAAGTAACTCTTTCCAAATAAGTGAAATATGTAATTTAGAGAGGGAGAGAGGCTAGAATTATAAGATAAATAACAGTGTGGCCATTCATATGATATAACTAGCACCAACTTCATCGATCATGCTCAATGATTTGAAAATCAGAGGGAAAAACGAAGAAAAGAGGACTACGATATTCAAGTGAAAGTCTTGGGACTTTCCAGGTCTGGGCAAACTACATCTCAACAAGTTTGAATGCGTAGTTTCAAAAATTTGTCAATTATATTATGAGTTGTCTATTCCACTGAAAGAAAAAGAATTAATGAAAACAAATCATTGCCAGAAGTTCTTCGTGCTGCTTGAAACTTAGCCGGCTTTTGTCTAATGGGAACACCTCTTAGCAGCATAAATCTTCGACTACATTGTCAAGCTCTCGGGGTTCTCAATGATCTTTGAGAAAGTTTGAAGAAATGCAGCCAAGTCAGCACCATAAATAATTCGATGATCAGCAGTAACATTCACCTGAAACATATTCACCAAAGAACAATTATGAGATGAATGCATTGAGAAACTTCAATTAAAAATCGAGTTAACATTTCAACACTGGCGCTTCACAGATAATAATTCCAGATGTTCACTCTGCTCCCATAATTAGCATTTTGTAACTTGATCTTTAACACTAAATTGTGAAGCAATTACCAATATAGTTTAATATCTCAAACTAGATAATACGCGTGCTTCATTATCCAGGGAATTATTTACAAACAACTGAGTCATGATAAGCAACATAAAGAATAGATAATAGAATAAGTTCTCAAAATTTCATGTCCGATATAGAGTTGCTGTCCTCAATTTATTAGCTTGCATCCAAGAATCGTATCTTGAGAACAACCGATGGCTAAACTCAAACATGCATTGTTCTTCTATAGTTTTATTACACGAACCAATGGATACAGAGCTGGCAAAGGCATGCAAATAAATCCTATGTAGACAGCCTAACCATTATGAGAGAGAGAGAGAGAGACTGTATCACAATGAGCTGTGCGCCATAGAAAATGCCATAATCTAATGCATTCCGATTCATATGATTCGATTTAATTTGCATTTATAGTTTACAAAAAACGAGTTCGGATTTTGGATGAAGCAGGATCCTGAAGGTTTATGATTGTTCTCTGATATTTCATTGATATGATCAAGTATAACTATTAGAAGTTCCTAAAACGCAGATAGTACGAAAAAATTATATTTCTCACAATGCAGAGTTAATGATGGAGTATTGCACGACAGTTTTACCTTAACCAGCGGGAAACATAAATTTTCAGACTACACACACGTGCACAAAAAAGAAAAAAGAAAGAAAGCCAACATATACATCTAGGATAATGATGATTATAGGAACAAGAACAGATATGTTAGCCATGCAAGAATGAATATTTCTATCTGCTACTTCCACTAATGTTGAGCTCCCTCTCAAAGAGAGAAAAACAGGAACTACATCTTTTTTTGAAAGAAATAAGAAATTAATGAATTGAGACCGATTAATCAATTCAAGCTTCTTTGTCATTAACCACAGAGAAAGTATGTAGATCTTCCTTGCCTCAATTCATCACCAACACAGCAACCAAGTTTCTCAGATTCTAGGGTACTCATTTCAGCCAGCTTTTGGTGGTTCATAATTGATAATATGAAATAACACGAGGAATCTGAAGTTAACCAATCATACCCTTGTCAGAAGTGACGGCATTAGATGATGTAGCAGAATTATTTTAGCAGTGTAATGCCCATAATTTTTTTTTTTTAAAAAAATTTTTTTGTTCCCTCACTCAAGACATATCCCTTGTTTGACATCCATTTTTTTCTCATTTTCTTTCTCATTTTTTTTCTCTTTCTTCATTTCAACCACACATTCTATCAATAAAATAATATCACATAAACCCAAAAATTCTCCTTACTTTTTAACCACACATTCTTCTATCAATCACTATTCCAAATCAATTTCTTCTCCAAAATAGGTGTCAAACAGAACCATAATTTCATAAATTTGATGTCTTGAAGTTTTCACTAATTATAATTTCTTCAGCTGTCAATTTTCTGATGAAATCATCATCCTTTGTAGCACACTACCAATAATATTATCCTTTTCCAGATTACTCTAAGAGCACCACTCCAAGACTCTAGTTATTATAGACTTCAAACTCGAAATTGTAATCCTATGGATCATCGAGGGCCAATATCATTATTAGAGCATAAAGAGACCTTATGACTCAACTTACACAAATTTTATCTTAAACTAATTCCTATGCATATTTGACTATCTGCTTAGTATAGACTGACCTGAAGTAGTTATTTACTACATGGGATGAATAATCCACAAACCAAAAATGATTGTTTGGCTGAACCACCAAAATTATGGACTTTTAATCTAATCCATAGAGTAACATTATGGACTTCTAATCTAATCTGTCTCAGCAATATATGTTTGGAAAGACAGCTATATTGATTCAGCACTAACATTTCTTAGTTACTTACAGATCCACAAGGACCAATCACTACTAGAATTATTGAATAAAAATGTTATTTCAGAAGAAAGCAACAAGATGCACCAAAAAGACAGTCTTGAGCAAAATTCAACAATGTGGGATAAACCAACCAAGGAATTTCTGTTTCACATATTTTATCCATCACAACATATTTTGATACCGGTAAAATATGTAGAGCAACTGTGCAAAATAAAAATCACATTGCCTAGAACATAAACTCACCAGCATCTTATTTTTGACGCTAAAGAACCCATCTTTATTGGCTAAAACAGTAGGCTTTGATGCTCCAACAGCCATAATGGCTCCCTAAACATTCACAAAAACATATTCATAATACTGATGCCATTTCGTAAAAGATACTACCTCAGTGTGAGTAAACCGAATAAGACGTATTGTATCTCTCACCTGGCCTGGAGGGAGGATAGCATCAAATCTGTCCACTCCAAACATGCCCAAATTGGACAATGTGAAAGTTCCTACATGCAAAACGACCATAAGGTCAGTATTCATGCCTACATGAATCTCAAATTCGCGTTAGATATCCTTCAAACAGCTATTGAACTATCACTACTTAAATACCTGAATTATACTCATTAGGTTGAAGTAGTTTGGCCCGGGCCTTCTCCACCAGTTCCTTCCATTTTTGAGACAACAGATAAAGATCCAACTATGGAAATCACAAACAAGTCAACAACATCAGAAAGAAATTCCAAAATACTTAAAACCAAAAACTAAACAAGGGCACTGAGCCGAATATAGTTCATACCTTATCAGCATCCTGAAGAACCGGGGTGATCAACCCTCCATTAATCGCCACAGCCACTGCAATATTTATACTGCTATTATGTGTAAAACTCTTCCCATCTTTACAGGTTGCATTCACCACTGGATGCTGAGCCAGTGCCATTGCGGCAGCTTTTGCTAACAATACAGTCATGGTCACACCCTTCGGCTTCACCTATCACCAATGAAACAATAGCAATTTATTTCAAAATTCCAAACCTTAACATTACTGAATGTCCTTCCAATACTAGCTGTATCAATCACACTAATCTCAAATGGCACAAACACCCTATCTTATAGCACAGTTACATAGATTTTTGTATTTTAAAACCCTTGTTAAATGTATCTTGATATGCATTAAATAAACTAATGTCAAAGATTTCTCATCAAAGACTATATTCTTCCCACCGTTTTGTAAACTTGGAAGATCAATATGGTTTATAACCATATTATGATATTGAATAATAATGTCTTATATTGGTTACTCTTATCATTTCAATTGCTTATTTAGCTCATATAAGAGATCAAAGGTTGAGAAAATAATTTCCATCTACATGATAATCAATAAAAAGGAATTCCATATATCATTCTCATATCAGTTATTCAAGATAACATCTCATCGTGGCATTGTTAATGAAGCATGAGATAATTCTAAATTTTCAGGAAACTTGTTATCAAAACCGGATGTATCCAACATTTTAAGCCCCCGTTTCACCCCAATTATTCCCCGTTAAATTATTATTCATTTTTTCCTCTCTTCTTATCAACCACACATTCTCCAATAAAATAATTTTACTCGTGAATCCAAAATCTTTTCCTTCTTTTTTAACCATAAATTCTCCAAAAAATTACAATTCCTCTCGTTGTAATGTAGAATAACGGGGCCAAACCGACGCTAAGTCAAGAGTTTCAGGGCGAGCCAAATAATACCATAATTACCTAACTTATCATAATGGTGAAATTGTGATTTGCAACTAGATTATAAAATTTCAAATAAATGTACCTTCTCATAGAGAGCATCGAGGGCATCAGTGGCGATTGGATACCCAACCCGGAAAGTTGGCACCGACAAACTCTCCAGCATATTCTTGGACACTGCAGCTTGCATTGTAGTAAATGGCACCACAGTCGACCCAGGAATCTCTGGAAAGCTCGATGGAGCTTTTGGAGGAACTGCAGCAGGAGCAGACGCCGCTGGAGCTGCTGGGGCAGCCACATTGCTCTTGGAAGCAGGCGTAATTCCAGCTGCCTTCTCCACATCCTCAGGTGTAATTCTCCCAAACGACCCTGTGCCTACCAACTTACCAATATCTACCTTGTGCTGTTTAGCCAATTTATTGGCATATGGAGTCGCCACCACCTTTCCCGGTGTAGAAGGAGCCGCGGTGGGAGCCGGAGCAGCAGCAACTGCCGGAGATGGAGCATCCACTTGAGGGGTAGGCAAGGATTCCTCAACCTTAGGTGCTGATGGAGGAGGGGCCGAGGAGGATTGAGATGTAGCTTTAGCCTTAGCTTCAGCTATTTCATCCTCTGTTTCTGCTAAAATTCCAATCGCCGCACCAACAGGAGCCGTCTCTCCCTCGTTAATAACAATGGCCGCCAATATTCCATCATAGAACGTCTCCACATCCATATCAGCTTTATCAGACTCCACAACAACAACAGATTCACCCTTTGACAATACATCACCTTCCGATTTAATCCAGCTGACGATTTTTCCCTCGGTCATTGTCGAACTCAACGCGGGCATAAAGATCTCGCGAATCTTCGCCCGCACGACTGGAACTCGTGATCCAGAACGGGGTTTCAAGAAAAATGCAGAAGGGCGTACGACAGGAGTTGAACTGAGGGATGAGGAGAAGGAGAGGGATGGCGTTCTTGATTGTAGAAGGGACGCCATTGTTGCGAGAATGGAGCAATTGCTATGTGCGATCTTGGTGTTTGTATTGAGAAGTATTATGTGGAAATGAGTGTCTATTATGCAGAGGAATTGGGGGTTGGGGGTTGGTTGGGGTGGGCGGAGAAGACGAGGGAGAGTCGGTTTGTAATTAGCTTAGAGTAGTCCGCCTGCCAGTGTGTGTGTGTGTGTGAAAATGGAGATGTTTGGATTTGGGACTAACGTTGTTGTTAACAAAAACAGCAAAATGATTATTATTACTGTTTTTTAATTAATAATCGTCTTAGCATTTTATGCTGCTGGGAAGAATTAAAACTGCATTTTAGAGTCGGCTAAAATTTATAATCGTCTTTGATATTACCCTAAACTATGGCATAATTTTTTACACAGATCTGCCGCTAATCTCGTGTATATGCTGGTCGATTTCGCCTATTCTGATGGCGCGAGTGTCTAAATCAATTGCATCCTGCACAAAGAAGGGGTTGGGTATCTCATCCTCGATCATCCTCCGGTGTGAGGAAGTTAATATGTTTTCGGGAGGAAATGTAATTTATTCCCCATTTGGTCCTTGTTATTATGAATTTTTGATGATTGAACACGGTTGGTGGAGAGAAACCATTGTTGAATGATCTAGCAAATCCTTTTAGGGACAAAGTGTGATTGCTCTCAATCGATCTTGCCCCGTGGAATATTGAGTGATGATCCAGAAGTCGACCACTGTTTATGTGCGGCTTATGAATATGGTTATAAATAACTTACTTGACACGATTAATAATATTATATATAAACATTCTAGAATGATTTATTATGTCGTAAGCATATAATTCAAATTTTCAAGAACCTTATTCGATCAATATATAAAGATACTCTGCAATTTGAAATTATGTAGAATGATTTTTTTAGTGAAAATCTGTTGAAAATATGGACAAGAATAACCATATACGTCCATGTATTTATATAAATCAATATCTGAATTTGTAATTATTATCGTTGATGATTTAATTATTATTGAAACTCTTGAAAAGCTTCCAAAAACACTTGATAGGTTGGAAGGGTTCATGATGAAAGATCTCGAAAAAATTCGAACTACAAATTGCCGGAATAATTTAAACAAAGTTTCTTGAAAAATAAACTCAAGAGAAGGTAGAGTCAATCAATATGAATGACAAGTTCAATAAAAAACGATTTTTTTTTTCTCTTTCGTTTTTTTTTTCTTACTATGCGATAATAAAATTTGGACTCCGTCAACTCGAAATTCACTCGATATTGAATTGGGAATAACCCTTTCCAAGAACCTTCCTCGACCTCAAATTATTACCATGCTACTTTCTTCTCTGTGCCTTGAGCGAGAAGATTCCCCCTTGTGATGGAAACAACCGAATTTGTAGAGTGAGCAAGTGTGACTACACACCTCGAAACGTCATCCACTCCCAAAGGCTCCGCTTTTTGCATTTTTCTTGTTGATGAGGTATCAAAAATGGTTTCTGCATAAGTTTTCAATTGACTAAAGTGGGAATACAACCCCTAGGAATCACCCATTCGGGCATATCTTCAATTATATGCCTCTCAATTGTCTGTGGGTATCGAGAGTTCGTCGTTTGAAAATACGAATATCAAGTTGGCCATTCACATTTAGTAATAATTACCTTGCCATGTGGAGAGAAATAGAAAAGTGATGAAGAGATTTAAGATGAAAAATGAAACATGTATTTGATATCCGATGGTTATTAGTTCACTTTAAGTTAAAAGAAAATCATTTTTTGTTCTTTAGATGAACTTATTGATCCTAAAGTACTCCATCTCACTACAATAGACGAATTATTGTATGTTGCTTATATTTCTAATTCAGGACTAGCTGGATGATGTAGTGTATATTTTGATCCACATAGAGCCCAGCAACTAATTTATCTGTTCATGTTTGTCTATATTGTGACAGATATATTCACAGACATTTATTTATTGCATTACTTGAGGAGTTGATAAACACAATATAGTGATATTATAACGAGGAGGTAAAAACACGTACTCTTTTTTCATTGTTCGAAATTTATTCCATTGAATTTTTCTAACAAAGCATTAATAGATAACTTTCGTAACGTATTCAAAAAACAATATACTCTTTTTCATTCACTAGGATTTTTTTCATACGATATTTAGAGCCATACTCTGTGTACAATAAATATTTAATAAATGGTGTTCAAAATATTATAGTTATAAATGTCCATAATCAACAAGATATTTACCCCCAATATAGTTCTATTGTTTTATTCACGTATCTTACGAATTGTATATGAGACTCTCGAAGAGTGCATTGATAAGGTCTGTTTTTAATGTAATTACAATAGCCCATCGTGCCGATTGCAGTCAATTAGAGAAGGATAGATGAATATCTTGTATGAAGACGATGAGATTGAAGATGTTGATACGCAAAATATAGATTGTTCGATTCAAATATTTTCATTGTAATGAAGATGAATAATTGTACTATATTTCCTTCGCTTAGATTGTCCCATTGAATTTTCCTCACATCAATTTGCGAAACAACGTTTGAATACTTTAATTTTTTAATAATAAATTGTACTATTTTCCTTTCGTTCGGTATTTTTTTACCGAATTTTTATCAAACAAAATTTTTAATGAGAATATGATGTGTATTAGTGATTCAAAATAGAGTATTGTAAATTAAATACTAGCTCTTTTATCCTTACGATCATAATTATACCCTAAAATATGAGGTCGTAGTTCTCAATAACTACATTTGAATTTTTGACTCTTTCAATTTTTTATTTTTTTTGGGTTATCTTATTCACTCTATTTATTTTATAACAGATATGGCTATTATTTTACAATTTAGTTTTTGAACATAGTTATTGACATTCGATGTTTTTATTATTATTATTATTATTATTATTATTATTATTTAACAAAATTTTTGAAAATTTGCTCTGCGTACGAAGATGATGTGGACTCATAAAATTGGCGTTTACTATTTTAACAATTATAGTGGGTTGAATGATTTAGCTATTGATATGTGCATTTTATTGAGCTCACGACATGCTTCTAACAAGGGAAATTACAAAAAATCAGATGTTTAAATTTTTAAATTCACAAATCAGGTGTAAAATTTATTTAATCAAAAATCAGGTTTTAATTAAATTAAACCTAATTTCCAATCCCCTCTCTAATTCATCTCCACATAACCGTCTCTTCTTACCCTATCTCTCATCTCACTCTCTCTCTGTTGTCCTTCCTCGCATCGTCACTGGAGAACAAAATGCAGATGTCGCTATGAGTAGCGGCAGCACTCCCTTACGATCGTCGGCAGACGCTGTTGTGAATGGCAACGTCGCGATGCTGCAGTTCGTCGACGCTACCGTTCACAGCAGCATCGTGCTGATTGATGCCGGTGACTCATCACGACGCGGCGGCGGCGACGACTTTGCGGATGGGCGACCGATACCGTTCTTCTTCATTCTTTATTTTTTTTTTTGGTGGTTGGGCGCAGTTGTGGTGTTAGTAGTGTTGTTGTGGTGGTGTTTAGGAGTTTTAGAAATTTTTGTTGGTTGTGCAAGTAGATGTGTTGGTGGCTATGGCGGATCAGCGACGATTTTGGTGAGGTTGTGGGGTAGTGCATTGTTGGGTGTGTTTGGTGGGGGGTTTTTGGCTGTGGTTGTGGCCTTAGCAGCTGTGGTGGTTTCTGGCGATGATCATGTAGGCGCTGGAGATATTGGTTATGTTCGTGAGGTTGTGGGTTATGGGTATTGTTGGTTTTGCAAGTGGAGGTGTTGACGATGTGGTCGACGATGGTGGTGGTGGTGGTGGTGGTGCGGTAAATTTAGCTAGGATACAAGCGGTAGTGGGAGAGTCTGGTGACGGGGCTGGTGTGATATGTTTGTAGTGGTCGTGGTGATAGTGTAGAGGTGGTGGATCGGATCTGGTGATTTTGATTTTCTGTTATTAAAAATATAATATGTGACCTTAAAATTCGGTAATCTATGACTAAAATATAATCCGTGACCAACCATTTTGTTATCTGTGACCTAAAAATTATATAATCTATGATTGTGAAAAAAATCTGTGACCAACTAATTTGAAAATTTGTGACGACGTACCTATAAATTTTGATATGTGACCAACTAATTTTAAAATCTGTGACCAACGAATTAATTGTGACCTACAAAATTTTTGAACTGTGACTGTAAAATAATCTGTGACGTATAAAAATTATTATTTGTGACTGAAAAATAATTTGTGACTATCTAATTTATGAATCTGTGACCATAGTGTATAAATTGTAGGAATCGGAGCAGTTGTCAGAATGGTAATCGGAATAGTCGCTAGAATCGGAGCAGACGTCGAAACGGTCATCGAAATAGTCGTCGGAATAATTGTCGGAATCGGAGCAGTCGTCGGCACGGTAGCCGGAAAAGAGTGGTGGCTGGAATAGTCCTCGGAATGGTAAGGGTGGTGGAGGTGGGGTGAGTTAATTATATTATATTATAATTAAA
>CAIGRB010115527.1:16928-38417 GCA_903798255.1 Fraxinus quadrangulata
TTTAATTAATTAACTAAATACCTGATTTTTGTATTTTTTTAAACTTAAAATCTGAATTTTAAATTGTTGAAATTTAAACCATAATTTATGAATACTTCCCTTCTAACAATTGATTGAAACAAAATTGGATTGTACGGAAAATACCATGAAATTGGATTGTTATGGGGTACATTTGGGCTTCTTATTGGGCTCACGACCATGCTTCTTACTATTAGTTGAAATAAGATGTACAGAAGTGACAGAACATTAAAATTAAACTGGGGCTGAAAATAATAGACTCGTGTTTGCCTACCATTACTCAACGAAAATGAGTTTTAAAATAGTAAATTTTTGAAAAACGTATGATCAAAAAGTAGGAAAAATTGTTAAGTTTACATGTAAAATATTTTATTATATCTATATTGACTTGTTTCTTGTCCTTTCAGTAAATAAATACATGTCTAACTTCTTAACATTTGCCATATTGTTTGTTCACGCTCTTAGTTGATCGATCTTTTAGGTCCTTTATTCTTTTATTTCAGAGCATGTATTGTCATGCTTTTAAGTGCTTATAAACCGTGAGACCTACAAAATGTATGTATAAAAGTGTTTTGATTAACTTTCCTTAAAAATCATTAAACTAGAAACTTTTGTCTTTGTAAGATATTACTTCTTAAGTGTACCAATTACTTACCTAAGAGATGTTATTGTGTTTTATTTTAATATTTCAATTGTTTTATAGCTTGGGCCTTGGATGGTACAAGATGACATATCATGCAATAGAGTTAATTTGGAAAGACTTAGAGCATGTGATAGGAATGTAAAATGCATATTTTTCCTCTTTATTTTATGTGTTCGTATGATTAATTAGTACCAAAATACTCATTATGTTCATATTTTGATTTAGGTGGCAATTTAATAGAGACGTCGTATTTTGAAAGAAATAGGTGGAAAGTGATCAAAGTGAAAGGAAATGAAAGTTCAAGGACTAATGTACAAATATTCAAAGTTTTGTCTAACCTCATGATGAAGATTCGAGAGTGTAAGAGGTCAATTGAATGAAAGAAGGTATCAAATGGATGAAATATCGACAAAATATGATCACACATCAATTTTCAATTGAAAAAGTTATGCACCGATTTTCAGTCTCATGTTGAGACCCATTGTCGACATGGCAAACGATCGAATAGAAAGATGGTATCTGAAGTAAAGTTACAGCCTTTTAAGTTAACTTTCCAACGCATCTTAAATCGTCTCAATCGGATATTGAAAGAGAAAGATATGACCAAAACATTGAAAACTGTCTGGTGGAAGACTTTTAAGTCCATGCGGTTGCATTTATGGCTTCAGGGAACTCCAGTGTGAATTTCAACTCTTCTATGCGACCGCAACACTTTGTACTATGTGGTCGCATAGTTCATCTTCGAAGCGAAAATTCTGATTTTCAAATTTAAGTCAACCACTTATGGAAACGCACCGAGAACGTACAAAACGCCTCCCAACTCTATTCTTCTCTTAGATTCATGAATTTTAACTAAATTTCTATACTTGATCGAAGGAAATTGAAGTCTCGGAACCACATATTGTGAGATCTAAATAGTTTTTTTTATTGTTTAATTCTTATTTTACTTATTGAATATTCTTCTGCACTTATTTCTATGATTGTTATGTTTAATTATTAGGAGGCCTACTAGTTTGTTATTTGTTACAATCTACCACTAAGTTAAATATCAAATCCATAATTATTTGATTCATTTCATTTGTGAAGCACTTGGATTTGATGATTTTCTACGATAGAGGTTATTGAATTTTAAGAAGAATGTTTAAATAGATTGAATGCAACCGCTGGTGTTTGTGTTATCTAGTTCATCGATTTCTCTATTGTGTAAAATTGTTATTAAATTGAATCTTCAGCGCTGGTATGTGATTATTTAATAATTAAGGTTAATTAGAACGCTGGTTTCTGACTAATTAAAATTAAGCAAAAATAGGAAAATTATTCCCAAGGTGAATATTCGAAATATGAATTGAACTATCATTACATCTATGATCAATTATGGATTTTCGACGGTGGATGTGGACTTGGACCAAGGTTAGTCTTTTGATTATTTTCGTTAATTTAATTTTCATTGTTATTAATTTCTTTATTTACAATTGTTTGCATACAAAAATCCTCAATCATTGTACGTAGCATGAAATATTGAATTACACACTTTTCGTGGGATCGACCCTTACTTCCATTGCTACATTAATTTTTAGAGGTTAAGATATTATTTTTGGGTACCTACGACAGCACACCAGCATGTTTGGCAAACAATTGGCTTTATATATATATATATATAAACTTTGGAGTTTACAAATTGTGTAGATCAAGATGTACTCGATCATGAATTCCACCAATTATAAGCTAAGCTAAATAAGTTGAGAATATGCTTTTAGAATTTGATTTATCCAACAAGGGCTTCAACGGAAAGATATAAAGAGTTCCACTAGAATAAAAATAGACTTCTATTTAGAACAAAACGACCATCAGTCGGTTGCTCAAACCAAAAGTTGCATTCTTGCAAATATTTTTAAAATTGGACAAATTTCATAATACACTGTAAAATTAACAAAACGACCATCAGTCGGTTGCTCAAACCAAAAGTTGCATTCTTGCGAATATTTTTAAAATTGGACAAATTTCATAATACACTGTAAAATTAACAAAACGACCATCAGTCGGTTGCTCAAACCAAAAGTTGCATTCTTGCGAATATTTTTAAAATTGGACAAATTTCATAATACACTGTAAAATTAACAAAACGACCATCAGTCGGTTGCTCAAACCAAAAGTTGCATTCTTGCGAATATTTTTAAAATTGGACAAATTTCATAAAACACGGTAAAATTTGGACATTTTGTGTAATTTCCTTCTAATTATACAATTGTTTGGTTTAGTTAAAAATCAAAATTTTAGTAAATTTTGAAAAATATAGATGAAATGTGTGATTAAAATATTGATAAAAGCTGTAAATCTCATAAAAGTATGATTGAAAATGAATTTGAAAAAAAAAATGAATTTAAAAAAATGAGAGTCAAATATGAACTAAATGTTTGAGGATGTTGCGTTTATCCCCTCACCATTCCTGAAAATGATCAATCGATTGTCGACTTATATGTTATCCACCTGTAGTAACAACAAAATTCATAGCCAAATAAAGTTTGATAATTATTTGTGACATTTACATAATTATTGACCATTGTTAAATGGAAATAGAAATTTATAGGTATTTAGCTAATACTAAGTCTAATTGTTAAACTAGAGATTCATTGAATATAAATTTCTTCTCAACGAGTATTCAAGTTAATATGAAGCCTTGCGTGGTGTGTAATCCTAGGGGAGAGGCTGCGCGCAATATGTCAATGATATGTTTGACATAGTTAATTATGATTAATTCCAAATATATATAAATTAATCATAAATATCAAGTTTCCTTCCTTTTTTTTTTTTTTTTTTGGANTAGTTTCCAAAAATGTTCATATACGCACAAACATACACATTATTAAGATTTAGAGTTCCATCATAAAAATTCAACATTGTTAAAAAGTAATCCAAACCCTTTTATATTGAATAATAATTTGATAATTATCCGATGTGAAATTTATCCCATATAATGCCCCTGCATGACGCTTGTTTGGTAGAAATTAAAATTAAATTTTTAATAGATTTTGATAAAAGTTGGTGAAACTTGTGACTGAAAAGTTATAAATCTCATGAAATGTGTGATTAAAATTATTTGTTGACTTTGAGTGAAAATTTTAATTGAATTTTAATCCAAACCAAACATGACCGTCTTGGAGAATTATTACTAGATAGACTTCTCGTTTACGTCACTAAACATTATTGCAGATTTAGATAGTTGACAAAATGGACATCAACATGGTACTCATTTTTCATTTTAAAAAGTTATATACGCATTGCCCATCACTTTAGTTAATAACTTGTAATGTGTAAAGATATATTATATTGGATAGGTGGAGAGCTTACCTAGAAAAGTAATGGTGGTAAACAATTTTATCATATGATAAAATATTACGCAACACTTGGTAGATGGAAAGCTTAATTAGATTGTATTCTATATAAAATAGTTTGGATATGCTCATGGTATTTCCACTTTTGTTAGATCTCGTGTCTCATTTATTTTTTTTTAGTGACCCCTTTCTCATTTGAAAAGCCAATAGATCCCACTTATCCTAAAGACATTTAAATCTATGTCGCTGGACTCGTTTAATTTCTAGAGCTATCACAGTATATTTTAAATAGTACATAAGGTAATTTCGAATAAAAATGAGCAAAATTGAAATAAGACGTTACTAGCATAAATGTTCTTCCTACTAGTCATGACTTGGCCTAACTTTGGTTTTGATGCATTGTCGCAGCACTAAATTTTCCAAGTTAACAAACAACAAAAACTTATGATGCTACAAAAAATCGTACATGTTGATTTTCGAGTTTGAAGATTGAGAATGAGCATGAACAGAATCTTCCGATATCTGAAACAAAGGCATTGTGGTGTTTTCTCGTCGCCCTTCCTATACTTAAGTCAGAGAGAGAATTTATGCGTGAGGCTATAGACAAAATTATATAAAAACGTACCTGAATAATAAATAGAGACTTTGTATTTATTGAAATAGTGCATTCCTGGTAGAACTTAGTTGCTAAGTATCCTGATTTTTAAAAGTCCCACTTGAGATGAGTGTTGGATTGCAATTGTAAGTCTAGTCATAGTTCGACTATGATATTTACCGATATAGACTCCTTCTAGGCATAGGAGTCTTGAGTCGAGGTATTTGGATAGATTTAGAATCCTTGAAAGGTAGGATCTATCAGTGTTTAGGCAGGAATGAGTTTGGCAAAGGAAAACGCCCGACGACACGACGTTCTTTGGTCAAAGCATCTCGATGACTAATCTCAGGAACGGCCACCACGATGCCGTAGGACATGCAATGGAACCTCGAGGACTACTTGAGACTCGAGGGTAAGGGGTCTAATTTTGTGAATATTGATCCTCGGGACTCCAGAGATTGGGCTAAACGATTATGATATCAACTTATGATCTTTTTAAGAGATTGAGTCAGTTGAAAAAAGTATTTTCTATGTTAATAGTAAAGGCGTACTCTGAGTAACAATCAACATCCTTACTTAGGGGCCATTCTTATTAGCCAAGTGCCATTGCCGCCCTTGCTATTAAACTAAAGTGCTAACACATCAGCCCTTATAGGTGTCATGAACATTGAAAAATCAATTTAATATATATATACATAGCCTCAAAGAAGATGCTTGATCATGCAATAAGACATTAACAAAGCATATTAGTAGGAGACAAACGGGGATTTGGAATCCGAAGTATGTTTCCTATACTCAAAGCACCCGCAACAAAAATTAATATTTAAAATTGATTGGATTTGGAGTACGTGCCACCAGGTCAAAACCCCAAAGTAATTTATAAGAATAAAAGCAAGATGGATGACAAGAATAGGGTAGATAACAAAAGCAATCAATAATTATACTCTTAACTATTATCGGCAATAAAACTCTCTTGAAATTCATCGTCAAGAGCTCATAATGACGTACTATTTCATTAGTATAATTACATGTCAGACTGCTTAACCACTGAAAAAATATGATTAAGGGCGCCTTTGTGCTTGAATAAAGATCGATCTTGATTAAAATATATAGATTTTTTTTTTTTTTTTGTCTTTCCATTTTGAAAGGGCTTGACATTTAGAGTAATTTAAAAGGGAGTGTCTGGTGAGTTTTACCATGCCCGATCTATAACAATACATGTGGTGAGCCATTGCTGGATAATATTACTTACGATTTGTTACTTTATTGTTATTTAAATTAAAAATAGTAGTTTCTTTCATAATTACATTTAAATATATTAGATGTTGTCTTCAAAGAAACAAGCAGCAGAAATTTACAAAAACTACATGAAATTTCAACTCGTATATCCAAGAAACAAGGATGCTTCCCTAATTTATTATTTACATTTTTTGAAACTATATTATTTTTCTTCTTATTCTTAAACCTTTGATTCTTAACCATTGGATCATTCCTCAATTTTGTGAAATAATATGCAAGAAAACCGAGTCCACGTGACAAATTTTTGATTGGACGGTCCATCCATTATGAACAACTTATCAAATTGCCCATTGGCTAATACTTACTTAATGCCACCAGGGTCACAACTCACTACATTATACATTTTCTATTTCAATTTGTTTTGCTTTAATGAGCATTTTAAAAGTATGCATGCTTTTTTTCATTTTTTCATTTTTTTTCCGATTACTTTATCTCAATAGCAATGCAAACTATTGCACTAAGGATAAAAAGGCATAAATAAAAACAAAAAACTTGTAAACAACTAGTTTGGACTTTTGAGCAAATTAATCAGAGTTCAACGTATATTGCACGCTATTCTGAAATACTTTATAAGTGTTGTAAAAGTAATATTTGATACCAATTTATTGGATAATTTGATGAATCTGAAATGAATTAAAGAAAATAAAATTTAGGATAGAAATTAAAAAAAAAAATTGTACTTTCAAAACTCAATTTCTATAATTCAATTTTTTTTTTTGTGATGATGGAATACTACAAATGAACAACTTTTTATACTACATTTGATATATAAGAATTAACTGTTAACACATGAATTTAAACATTCATTAAAATTTCTAGATACATGAATATAAATAAATTCATTTATAATAACTCTAGATTCATGTAGATTAAGATCCGTCAAGTCAATATTCATTAAGTTTAGATTAATGTGAATGTTAATTAATTGAAAATTAATAACACGAAATTCATACATGACAAAAATTTCGTAATATTTTTATTATCTATTAAAAATTGAAAAGTAAGGTATCATTGAAATAATTGAATCGTAATATGTTTAAAATCGTCCAAAAATTTATTCTCACTTAATGTGATATTTAATATATTATAGTTATCGATCAGAGATGTACAAGAAACAAAAGTAATCGTGGTCAAGTATTAAATTAATACATTTTAACGTACCAGATGTGCAAATTAATTTAACGCTTTTTGGCATCTTTCTTTTATCACTCGACACGTAGAAAATACTAAATGGGACCACTTTTATTAAATTAAATTATAAAAAAGCAGCATCCGCTGGCTCATTGGTCCGCTCCTGTGAATCAAGACTTTAGTGAAATACCTGATTATTGGGACCATTACGCGCATCAACACAGAGTTCTTTGAAAAAAAAAAAAATAAATAAATAAATTTAAAAGCCACATGATCCCCTTACCCAAAACAGATAACGCCCCCATGCAATTGCGCTCCACTATACCACATATGTACACTGTGTATGCAACCTGAACCGACCCTACTCGATTTCAATCTCGATTAGACCAAATCCGACCTTAACACACATGTACATCAGGTGAATCAATTTGAGTATTTCAATACTCAAATTTACCTATTATACTTCGAATATTTTATAAATGAAATTATTTGGGATCACATAATTATTGGGATCAAACACTAACCAGAATCGTTGATTCGGTTCAAGTTTAAGTTGAATAAATTTTGAAGATACAAAATAAAAAATGACTTATAAGAATGACAAATTCGATTATAGAGCTGGATACTCACAGTTTCGATTCAAGAATCAAGAATTGATCGGACCTTGTCGATTTTCGATTCTCGATTTCAATTCCTAAATTTTCTTCTTTTTTTTTTCGAAACCCAAACAGAAACCTCTGATTTTGATTCGAAAAGTTCGACTTTCAATTAAAATGCCCATTCCTAATAAATACTCAATTCGCTTTAATTTGGTTCAATTATTTTCAACGGATAAAAGTTCAACCCGACCAACCCACCCCTTTTACCCCACCCTCTCACTCCACCTTATATTATGGCGCCCTTTCACAGTCAGAACTGAATGTGAATACTTTTTTGGGCAGACACCACTATCTTCACCTTCGCTGTCCCATTCTCTCTCCTGTTCATCTGAATCTCTTTTTTAGAGAGAAAGAAGGACGTGAGAAGAAACTGCAAACTCACGGAATGGAAAGTAATAACAATATTGTTGCGCCGTTTGTTATGAAAACATACCAAATGGTGAACGATTCCACAACGAATGAGATAATTACATGGGAAAAGGCTAATAATAGTTTTCTTATTGTGGAGCCTTTGAGTTTTTCGAAGAGGATTTTGCCAGCTTTCTTCAAGCACAACAATTTCTCAAGCTTTGTTCGTCAGCTCAATACTTACGTGAGTATTTGTAAACCTGCAATTTCGTATAATTTATGTAATTTTTCGTTGATTATTTAACAGAATAGGTTTTGTGGAAATCTGACTGTAATTCTATTTAAAGTAATCACAATTTGAATTTTTTTTCTTTTTTATTCAATCCCAATTTGTTTGGACCCTAGAAAATTTTGAATCAAACCAGCTGTGTATGTAGCGAGAATCATGGATAGAGACAAAGTGTTTTTTTCCCTTCCTTTTTTATCCTGTACATGGAAGACGAACAGTTATTGGAATTTTTTTAGATTGGCCTGCTTGGTGTTATTAATTCATATTCTTAGAAAAACAATTACATATATACATAGAAACTGCACCTACATCACGTTGAAAGCAGAAATGTGATATCAAACAAAACTCATTAATTGAGAGTTTCAAATTTGTTAGGTATGAATTTAAAAGATTACGCTTCCTTGCATGCATATGTGTATTCAAGAAACTGTCTAACAACATATGGAAAGCAAAAGCCTATATAGCGCAAAATTGATTCGATTGGAGTTTCAAGTTCGTTAGCATAATCTTATTATTTGGAGAGTGAGTTTTGTGGATTGCCTCCTTCCTTGAATTTGCGTTTATAATTTGATTTCCTTAACCTTTGATTTTTGGTGACACGAAGAGGCAGAGATTAGTTGAGGCCAAGAGGTCCTATATAGTTTTTTCTTGTTCTTTGTTTTCTCTCGTTTTTCCTTTTGGTTTATTGGATGGGGAAAAGGGTATACGCAAATACTTCTTTCTATTCCTCGTCCAGGAAAGTAAGCTTCAAATTTTGATCGCCGCCAGGTGAAAAATAACTTGGATTCACAAAAAATTGCAGCTGCAAAATTAATTGGGTGTTGAAAGACCATTTGGCTCAGTTTATTCACTGAATCTTGAGGGTTCTCACTTCTCAGAAAGATTTCCATTTATTATTCTTGGTAAAAATGTTGATGCGGATTTGATAAATACCTAAATGATGGAGCATGTTGTAGTCCAATGTCGAACCTTGAAATCCTATGTTGCTCTGGCCTTTGTGCGTGATTCATTGTGATATGATAAATTGAGCTCTGCCGATACATTCTTTGATCCACGTTGTTAGGAGTTTAGTGAATAAATGTTGTTTACGTTCTATCATTTTTTTGAATGGAAAATTTTATTTACAAATCGACTCTTTTTAAATTGGTTGTTTAGAGCAGGATAATTTCATTGAAGTCAAGCTTGAATTTTTCAAGATCAATCCTGTCTTTCCTCATCTTTGTCAACATAAGTTGGAACTTACCATTCAAAATTCTAGTAATATTTGCCAACTTCAACAGTAGTCTCTGTTTCTCTTTTTGTTTGGTACAGCAAAGAATTTATATAACCATTTTGATCATCAATTCCATCAGGGTTTTAAAAAGGTTGATCCTGATAGGTGGGAGTTTGCAAATGAATGGTTTTTACGAGGTCAAACTCACTTGTTGAAGAACATAGTGAGGAGGAAGCATGGTAGTAAAACCTTTGGTTCCTATCAAAAACACGAATATGATGAAGATGAGGAGCTATTGATGGAGATTTCAAAGTTGAAACATGAACAGAAGAGTTTGGATGTAGAGCTCGATTGCATGAACAAAAGGCTGGAAGCAACGGAGAGGAGACCCCAACAAATGATGACTTTCTTATGCAAACTCGTTGAAGATCCAGACATCTTAACTCGCGTGATGCTCGAAAAAGAGAAAACAAAAAGGTTGACTGTAGGTAACAGCGAGAAGAAGAGAAGGTTCGTGATATCTTCAGCATCTTCAAATTCTTCGACTGGAATGTCCATGTCAAGTTCATCAATCAAGAGTGAAGACGATCAAGAAGTTGCTTTCGTCAGGGAAATGTCCCCAATTTCGTCACGCGACGAGAATTTGGAAGTCCATAAATTTTATCAATCTTCGCCACCAATAGATACTGCTTACCCAGAGTGGTTGAACCAAGGACAAGGCATAGATATGCCTATGATTGAGCAAGACCCTTACAACTGTGCCACCATTTCTGGCTCTTCACTGTGTTCCTCCAGCAAAAGTAGTTGTTTTGTGGTTGCGCCGCCACCAATAAATAGCATTGCCAGGTATAATAATGCTGGTGGTATGAATTCAGTTTATTACGAAGAACTTATGGATGGGGAGAATTCTAGTCCACTGCAGTATCCATTCTCACTGTTAGGTGGTGGATTTTAGTCCGCATTATTTATTGTTTATTAATGTTGTGTATGCTACAAGGATTAAGATTAACAAAAACAATAATGTTAGATGTACAAGTTTGCCTTACCATGTCCGCATGGTTCACTTCCTCCCTATATGGTACAATCTGGACAGAGACGCGAAAAAGTATTGGTGAAATCAAGGCCTCGTTTGATTTCATTATTTGGTATTATAATTTTTAGAATGATGGTTTTTGAGAATGGGGTTGAAGAAAGAAAAAATTTCGATTCACGTGAAATATTATTTTACCAAAAGAAATGTTATTGAAAAGAGAAAAGAAAAATTATTATAATTTTAATAGAGGAGAGTTAATCCTCTTGCAAATAATGTGAAAGACGGTGGGGACCTTGTGGACAAAAGCACATCGTTTCTTTTGCTTTTATGGGACCCATCACTCGCTAGACGAGACAGGTAACGGTTTCTGACACAAACACGTGTCTGAAGCAATGAGCGTTGATCTCAAGGTGGACCAAATTACACTAATCCACTATAACATAATTCGAATATTAGGAAATTGTGACACTAGTCCCCAACATATACCTATGGATGTAGTTTCATTGTCATCCCTATTCTAACTTTTTTGCCAACATGGTCCCTAACGTATAAGTTTAAGTGCACAGTTACTCCTCTACATCCGACCCTGTTTATTTTGAGGTTTAGAAAGTTAATTTTTATGAGAAAGACAATTTATTCTTAATTTACATTAACATAAAAGAATAATTTACAATTTTACAGGACTTCCCCTGAAATTTATGACAATCACAGAAATATCAATTTTTAAAAATTTATATAAACCTCCATGAAGTTTTTTTTTATAACAGCTTTCCCCATGATGAGCAAAAATAAATATATGTTTTTTCTATTTTACCCTCTTAAACTAATTTGGAATTGTAATTTCATTATATAACTGTAGACATTTTCTTTTTTTATTATTTTGTAATATATACTTTTTTTTTTCATAATTTTGATTTAGACGATATCATTTTAGTTAAAATATATCATTATAGATATAAAAATAAAATAACTTAGAAAATATAATAGTTTATTACATACGCAATAGACAAAACTTCACAAGTACAAGATTTACAATAATTTAATAGAGTTCATTTCATTAAACATATTACATTGCTTGACTTAATTTGTTCATTGTTTTATTTGAGAAATCAAAATTCACATAAATATGTCTTAAGCATTTTGTACAAAAGATACAAATAAATCAACTTAGTTAAAGTAGAACACTTTTTTTTTTTTTTTTGTCTAAATTAAAATTATAACATATTAGAATTTGAATATCGCTCGAATTTTTTGTTGAAAATAATTGAGAGTTCTAATTAAAATTCACAGTAAGAAAAATTCAATATGAAATGCTATTGTTCAATCCTATTCAAATTTACTTGGCAAATTCTGATTGAAATTTTACTTAGAAGCTCACTGGATGTAGGAATTTGTATTGAAATTGAAGAAGATATTGAAATGAAGAAAATCAAGATTTTTGGAGTAAATGACCCGAAAGTAGGAGCCGGGAGCCATGGATAGCACTTAGGCGCCGCCCATCTGTTTCGTCCCTTCGTGATTTTTTCCGTCATTTTTCATTTTGAACTCCATTTTTGACATTCTACTTTAACTGCAACTCTACTATGAGGATTGGACGTCTCATCTTTGTTTCACATATATATATATAACTCTTCATTATATTTTAGATGAAGTTTGAAAAAGTTAAAACAAAATTCTTGTGTTTTTGTGATCAATTACTTCATATTACACTTAATCTCTTATTTCCTCACAACAAACTGGAATTAGAGCATTCTAGTCCATAACAAGTGGTATCAGAGCCTTTGGTGGTGAAATTATTAAGAAGATCGATGTTTTTCTTGATGGCAACAACAAAGTATGATATTCCACTATTATATCGCAATACAAGATCCTCTTTGTGATAAGTAAAGATGCAAGTAGTACTCACTCAGATGGATTTGAACGACACGTTGTTGGAATTTGACAAGACGTCCACAATCTGGATTATGGGTGTGAAACAACGGAAGGATTGAAAAGCTCTATTTCAAATATATCTTCATCTTTCAAATAATATTTTTTAGGACTATTTTAAGGAAAAGTCAACCGTTGCATTATGGTTAAAATTGAAACAATTATGCACGACGAAGAGTATTACTAGCAAATTGTATTGAAAGCAACTTCTATATTCTTATCGTATAACTAAAGGTACATCTCTTAAGTATCACCTAATTGTTATTAAAGAAATCGTCGATAATTTTGAGATCTTGGAAATCAAATATGATGAAGAAGACTTGTGATTGATTTTGGTGTGTTTATTGCCCTCTCATACATATCTTTTAGAGACACGATTCTATATAATTGTGATACTCTCACCATCGTAGAAGTCTACGACTCTATATTTAAATGAGAAGATGAAGTATCTTGTGGGGTTCATGAAGATGGTTTCATTATTCATGGTGGTTGTTCAAGGGACAAGTCAAAATCTAATTTCAAAATTTTGTAATTATTGTAAGAAAATGTGCACTTAATAAATAATTGTTATAAGTTGTAGAATAAATCAAAGTCAATTGCAAATCAATAATCATAAACTTTTAGGAGAAGCAAATATTGCAGAAAATCCTAGTAGTGATAGAGAGTTTCTACTTATGTCTGATTACGACTCTAAACCTGATGAGTCTTAGGTTTAAAAAATAGCTTGTATTTTTCATATGTCACCCAATCGGGAATTGTTTTCAACATATAAAAACGTTTCAAAAGGTGTTGCGATAACTGATAATAACGCACTTTGTTGGATAGCTGGTATTAGTAGGGTTAGAATAAAAGAACATTTGATACAGTGAAACACGTTCTATATTTGAAGAAAAATCTTATCTCTTTAAGTATTTTTGATTCAAAAGGATACAAGTATACTGTTGGAAGTAGAGTTTCGAAAGTTATCAAATGAGCCCATGTTGTGCTGATAGAATATAGAAAATCTCATTTATATATCTTGTAGGTTAATATAGAATCATCGAGTAATCATCATATTTTAAGAACTCATGTGGATTTGAAGTTGACTTCTGTACAGTTGGAGTCTAATTTGGGGTATTCGTTTAAGAATACATCTTAGTTGAATTTTGATGTTATGGGTAAATCCATCTTGTCACCATTATCGGCAGTGTTATTGTATTCAATTGCTCAAAATAGACCCACTTTTTGACATAAGATTTCTCATAGGTACAATTCTATTGATTTTGTTGATGGTTTACATGCGGTTTAGAATATTGATTCTAGCCAAGATCCTTATTTAAATGAATTCAATTGTGATTATGTTACATGGCTTGTTTTAGCCTAGTTTTGTGGCCATTACATCACTTTTGCTTCTAGTTGGGGTGGTAGAGGTGGAGAATATTTTCAATTGGAATTGTTGATGGAGAAGTTCGTTTCTAATTTTCATCGAGTTCAATTTTATTTCTTGTAGTGAAATTTTTCTTCTTGTGGAAAATTTTTCTTTGAAAGTTTAATCATTGCAGTGAAATTCGTATTAAGGTGGAGACTGTTGAATTGGATGTGATCTGAATTCTTTGTTAAAGATAATTGAGAGTTTCAATTAAAGTGCACATTACAAAGAATTTTATTTAGAATGTTGTTGCTGAATTCTATTCAAGTATACTTGAAAAATTCTAATTGACATTCTACTTGAAAGTCCATTGAGAGTAGAAATTTGTGTTGGACTTGAAAAAGACATTGAGAAGAGGAAAATTAAGATTTTTGGAGTAAATGATCCAAAAGTGAGCGTCGCAACGGCACGACAATTTTTGCGCGGGGCGCTATTGTGCTGCCCATTTGTTTCAATTTTGCGCGATGTTTTCTGTCTCATTTCATTTTGGACTCCATTTTGACATTTTACTTCAACTAAAATTCTATTATGAGGGTTTGGAGGGACTATTTGTTCCCTATATGTGTATGCGTTAGAAAAAGTTAAACAAATAATAAACATATAATTTTTGTATTCTTTTTTCATATTATAATAAAATATTTTTTCTTTGCAAAATTACTTTATTCTTGTATTTTTGTGATTAATTACTTCATATTGTACTTAATCTTTTATTTTCTCACAATAAATTGGTATAAGTGCATTCCAATCCATAACAAAACAAAATCAAGATTGGGATTTGATTGATGGAAAGTTGTAACGATAGAAGAAACGGAGTCTATGAAATAAAGATTGGGATTTGATTGATGTTTCACTTAGGCGTAAGATTGTTGGTAACAAATGGGTTCTAAGCCTCAAATGCAATGCAGATGGGTCCATAGAATGGTGTAATATCCGACTTGTGGGGAAAGGTTATTCCTAAAGTGGAGGGTACAGACTGTGAGGAAACCTTCTCTCAAGCAATGAGTTTGTCTCGATTCACTTCATTCTAGCCATTGTCGCTCGTTTAGGTTTAGAACTTTATCAGGTGGACGTTAAAACTGTATTTTCTAATGGGGAACTATATGAGAAGATAAATATATATGAATCGACTTATTGTGACACGTGAACAAGATAACAAATTTTACAAGCTTGAACAATTCATATATAACTTAAAGCAATCAACTAGACAATAATACTTGAGACTTCATCGAGTCATTGCTATTATGGATTAACTATGGTTGAAGAACACCATTGTGTGTTTGCTAAGTGATCAAGAAAAAGATTCCTTATTCTGCCCGTGTAAGTAGACAGCATATTGTTGGATAGGAATGATAATGAGATGATTATCGCCACAAAGGCATAGATGTCCTCAAATTCTAAAACGAAGGACATGGCTGAAGCAAACTTTTTGCTCGGAGTTAAGATTTTTAGGAATCATTCAAAGAAATTTCTCAATTTGTCTCAAGAGACTTGCATTAAGAAAATTTTGAACAATTTCAAATGCAAAATTGTTTACTCAACGACACCCCTAAGTGTCTTAAGAGTTCAAAAGAAAAAAGACGGACGAGTTTTTCATGTGAGTGTCATGCACATCTTGAGCTACGCTATCAGGGGCGGAGTTAGATAAAATCGTTGAGTTGGGCTAAAATTTTAAAAAAATTCAATGAACTCACGCCATATGTTCTATGCCACTTAAAATCCGATTTCAAAGGCTAAACTCACGACACTCGTGACAAAGTACAGTTACTAAAGCAAGTACAAATCTATATGTCAACCTTGAGTTGTCTTATTAGATCTTTGTAGCTTTCCTTATCAAATAGATAATCGATGCCCTCTTTACAAAATATAAAGTGGTTGAATCATGATAAGAATGAGAAATATACCCTCAATCAAAAACTACTAAAATACCTTATGAATACTATTTTAAGAAAAAAGTCCTGAGAAATTTTGTCAACCAGTAATCCAAAACAACTGAAATTTTTGGCCAAAAATACAATAAAAAATACATGATTGTAAAAACTTGTCATGCATTTTTCTATAACGTGATTTATACCGCAAGTGTAAGGTGTCAAGTTTTATAATATAATTATGGAGTTAGAGTATCTAACCCACATGGATTGTAATTTAATTTTGTACTTAATACTATAATTGTGTAGCCTTTATTTTATTTAGACGAATAAATGAATCAATATTGTTAACTAATCTAATGATAATTTGGGTGACGAATTCAATGAATACAAATTATATGAATTTAATTAAGATGGAGAAGTTTAGGGAATGATTTCACCTAAATATCAAATATGATTCTCAAAAACTTAGTTATCTCTAATTAATTTTCAATATTTATAAACAAAAACCCTAATGTAATTCTACCCCCCTCTTTCGAGTGCCGGATAAAAATTAATCCTAAAAATTAATTTCAATATCTCTATTTCGAATTAAAATCTAGAAATTATCATGTTTATGATTCTTTTATGGAGTTCACTTCATAAATCATATACTTTCGTCCGAAACCTATAAAATCTATGTTGTGTTAATCTTATAATTGCGCCTAAATTTTCATTTCTCGAGTGTCGAAATTGACTAGCATCTATTTATTCAATTAATGACTAATTAATTCAAAGCGTTAAAATCATAACACAAATAAACGGCATGAAAAATTTCATGGAAATAACTAAAAATAAATTTAAATCATACTCTCAAGTTTTGGTTACGATCAACCCCTAGAAAAATAGTTTAGTTCATGGTAAGAAATATGAAATCTATACAATTCAAAAAAAATTGACTAGCATCTACTCATTTAATTAGTGGCCAATTAATTGAAAACATTAAAATCATAACACAAATAAACGGAATGGAAAATTTCATAGAAATAACTAAAATAAATCCAAATCATACTCTCAAGTTTTGGTTACAATCAAACCCTAAAACAATAATTTAGTTCATGATAAGAAACAAGAAATTTATACAATTCAAAATAAACAATATAAAGAAGAGAATAGAAAAACTACTTTTTGGATAGATCTTCAATTTTCTTCTTTGATGTTTTTTTTGCCTCCATTTAATTTCTTGAATTATGCCCATTTTGCCTCCTTCAATTGTGTGTTGAAATTCACACCTACAAGCGGTCTTTAGAGCGATATTTATATTGTCATGAAATATTGGAAGGGTTGAAGTTGTGTTGGGCCAAGAAAAGAGTCCAAAAATCAAAAACCTATTTCTCGCATATGCGGCACCTCGGCGCCCATGATTCTACTGATTTTCAGCGATGGTGGCGCTCCCGCGCCCATTTCGATTAGGAGTTTAGTACTGCACATCTTTCAGTATTTCTGTCATAACTTTTTCTCTCGATATCTGATTGAGGCGATTCTAGATGCGTTGGAAAGATAATTCAAAAGGATACAACTTTTCTTCATATATTATTTTCCAATTCAAATATTTGCTATGTCAAAAATGAGTCTCAATATGAGACTACAAATTTGGAGCATAATTTTTTTGGTTGGAAAATGATGTGTGATCATATTTTGACTATATTTGATCACATTGACTTCTTTCTTCATCCAACTAATTCTAATCACTCTAAAATTTTCATTTTGAGGTCCGACACAACTTTTAAATATTTGCACTTTAGTTCCCGAATTTTGGATCTCTTACAATTTAGCACTCCTCTCAAATTTTGCTTATTTCCTTCAATTTTATCAACCTATATCACAATATCAAAACAAACATTATAATGTTCTACAACTCGTAGAAACAAGTTAAATATTAAGTTTAGATAATATCTAAAGTATGAGTGAAATACATTCATTATTGTATGTCACTATTCTTAAAACACTATTCAAAGTGGGCATTAGTCTTCTATAACAACACATTCTAATCCTACATTAAGTGTAAAATCAATTAGAAAATATCAAGTGTCCAAAGAAATTGGATTTATTTTATGTTCCAAACTCAATTCAATAATATACTTATGATTATATTAATTTGAAAGTAAATAAGCTTTTTAAAAATATTTATTTACTGATAAAATTAAATATACAAAAAGTTACTTTTTTGATAATATCTATTTCATGATCTTTTTTTTTACTTATATGTAAGTAATATATGAAAACATAGATAGCAACAAAATTTTAATTAATATTAAGATTAATCAAATATGTAGCATATCATACAGTTAAAATAAGTCATTAGTTTTGTCTTTAATCAATAAAAATAATTTATTTTAAAATTTACTTACTCTTATAAGCCAACTTTTTAAATTTGGTCAAGCATGCATGAAATAAAGCCTATGTTTTCAACTAAAGAATTGAATTAAAATCTAACTCAATATCAAATTATTATTTTGAACTCCGTATTTTATGGGACATACAAATTTTCAACTATACATTCCATCATTTTTTATCAAAATTTATTAAAAATCTGATTTTTTTCCTAAATCGACTACCCGAGCTAATGATAGAGGCAATAACACTTTTCGGCCAAGTCCCATTAATTGATCATAACGATATCGTGGAAATGCTGCACGGACCCAATATGAATTAAATGAATATATAGTTAATGTCGAATTTTTAATTAAATTTGGACCATTGGACATTGGAGTATAGCGGAATTAAAGTTGATTAGACAAAAAAGGATTTTTGTTTTTAACAATTCAATTAGCATTTGGGTTGGGGTAGGCCTCGGCTCTGGCCCAAGCATGCCCCCTCTATCCTCTCTGTACGTTATGATGTGTACTCAAATTGACATTAATTATGTAATTGGAAGAGCATATCTCAGACTAATCTTGATCTTGTTCATCCTTCTTCCTCCATTGAATTTTATCCTACCCAAAACATAAGTCCAATAGCAGACGTGCGATCACGTGACTACTGGCTAGGGATTCCACGTAAGCTTCTCGTCAGAAAACCGGATGTATATTTTGACCAGTCAAACAGGAGCGGAAGAATAGGAAAATTCCCATTACAAAAAGTCTTAGCCCTTTAACAAAGAAACAAATCTTGCGGGCCGGCTTAGCTGTCATTTACGACGATGACGTCATCTATTTTGCAGTTTCCCTTGATTTTTCTACTTGCCCTTGATTATTTTATTGTGATTGCAGGATAGATATTTAATGAATTAATTAATATAAAAATGAAAATGATATTCCTAAAATAATGTTTATCTGTTTGTCGCGATTATAATTACTTATAATTTCTATGTCAATTGACTAATAATTTATGGAGACGTGTTATCCTCGCTCTTAACGGTATTTGTGATAACGTTGATTTGAAGTGTCTGACAAATAATTCTTCTAGTTTTAATAGAAGAATATTCGAATATATGTTAAAAATATACGATAATTATGATTTATTTAAAAGAAACTAATTCAATGATTTTACTATACTTTAATTCAATATAATGTTTGAGCCAAGTTGTTTATAAATTCATTTTTTCTTAAAATTATTCTCCTAATTAAATAATTTTACACGTAGATTCTCCACTCCCTTCTGATTCCTCTTTTATTTGTAAAACTTTATATAACTTTTTATGTACAGTGTCTAATGAACTCTAAATTTATATTTATTAAGAGCACTGATCTGCTGAGACACAACTCGCGATTTACCTCCTCTTCAATGATTTAGGGACGGAACGGTGGGAAATTCTCAAGATTGGGGTTCAACCTTTATATTTACTAAGAGCATCTTTAATAATTGTGTAAACTTGAGTGTAAATACACATTTTCAAAATCACTTTGCATTCCCGTTTACATTCAAATGAATATAAATCCAATTTTTACTCCAATCAAAATATCTAAATAATTGAGTGCCGGTAGCTTTTGCCTTCTACAGGATATATACATACATACAAATATATATATATACACATACATATATATATATATATAGACATTTTCTATCGAAAAATGTACTTTGCATCTCTCTCTATTAGTATGATTTTTGACAACTTTTAAAATCTAATTCACAATTAAATTTAAATGCCCTTGTTTAAGTTCCATCATTTAAAAAAAATTGATTTTGGAATAGTATTTTTTGAAGTATGTATGGTTAAAAAGTAATGATTTTTTTTTTAATTATATGTAATATTATTTTATTAAGAGAATCTATGATTGATTTTTATGTGTAAAAGTATTATGTTAGTCCATATTTGGACCTCATTAAATTTTAATTCATTTTTCTCCCACATTCTCTTAATAAATCACACATATAAATCAATTTAGCCCTTTTAATGACCATCATAAAGAGAAATTGGAGAAAAATAATGTTTTGGATAATGATTTTTTGGAGAATGTGTGATTAGAAAGTAGAAAAAAATTTGAGTTTATTTACAAAATATTTTGTCATGTGATTAAAAATGACTCGTTTGATTTAGATTATAATTCAATTAAAATTTTAAGTTAAAGTCAACAATTAATTTTAATCACAATTTCACGTAATCCACAATTTTTAACCACACATCTCATCAACTTTTATTAAAATTGACTAAAAATCTAATTTAATACCACCAAACAAGATATTAGTTGTAAGAGGCAATCTCAAATCATAATCATAACTTATTACTTTCATCCGTTTGTGTCGTATGATTAAAAATGACCTATTCGATTTGAATTATAATTCAATTAAAATTTCAAATTAAAATCAAAAATTAATTTTAATCACAATCACGCCAACGAGAGATTAGAGGCAATCTCATTACATTCATCCGTTTCATCGCCAAATAAAATCCAATCCTCGCTGTCCATTCAAAGCTGTGCCCCAATTTCCTCACTATATAAACCTCATTCGAAATTATCTCCCGGTTTCTCTAACCTCTCTTAATTTCTCCCTCACTTTCATGTATAACGCTGTCTTAATTCCGGTGTAAATAAATTTTAATTTTTTAACGGAGGCAATGGTAAATTCAGCTGCCCCGGCCTCGTATATAGGGTGGGAGGAGGTGGTGGTTCCCGGCGAGAACGTACGGCCAGAGGTCCATTATTATTTAAAGCGGAACGACGGCGGCGGGCCGGATCTGGTCGTCATCGGGAAGGAGAAGTGCCCAAAGCGGATGTATTATTATGGGATTAGAGATAAGAAGTATTTGCTTTCGTCCTTGAAGTATTCTTCTCTTTTGAAGCTCAGGTCCAGAAGAGAGGTCGTTGATTGGCTCAATTCAATCGTTCCAGGTGCTTTTCTTTTCTTTTTATTTTATTTTATTTGTTTTAAGGGGTTAAAAATTAGATCTGTTTTGTTAAACTAATTGTTGTTGGAAAGTGTAATCTTTCCTTTTCTTTGAATTTCGATTTCGGGGAGTTTTTAAATGGTATATTGAATACAATTTCCAAATTTTTTGCGTACTTACAAAAGACGAGATTCTCTGTAATCATTTTTTTTCCTGTATAAATTCTTCGAAAAGATTCTTCTTTAGTTTGAGAGGTTTCTGCGCCTGCTGGCCTCTTTATTTCTGGAAATAATTAATTTTTTGGTTTTATTCTCTTTCAAAATGAACAATTATTTGGGAGAGGGATTTATGTTCTCCGGTAATTTTTCTTTCTTTCTTCCTTCCTTCCTTCTTTTCTTTTTTTTAATGGATTGGTG
>CAIGRB010115527.1:38450-59370 GCA_903798255.1 Fraxinus quadrangulata
TGGCGTTGAGCGTTTGCGACCTTTTTACGTTGTTTGTATTTCTGAAAGGTTCTAGAGGTGTATTCCAGCCGCGTGTGTGATTGCTGAAATATTTCTACATTTCTCTCCGACGAAAGAGGAAATACAGGTTTCACGAAAGAGTTGAATAATATTTGGAGAATTCCACATGGGGGTGTTCAATGGTTTTATCACTATATATATATTTATGGGAAAAAAACGGATGAAATTTTTGGACTATTTTTTCTTTGCATCAAATGATTTCTTTGATTTGAATTGTTTTATAGTCTTTTTGTGACTGAGATTAATATAGAGTCAATAACTGGAATATTGAAGAAATGAACTATTTCTGATTATTTTTTCTTTTATTACCGTTTTCTCTATCACTTTCTTATCTAGGTAAGTTGAGCTTTTCTGTTTACTTTGGATATTTTTTGGGGTGAAAATGAATTGTTGCACTATACATAATTTTATAGATATCCAATGAGATTCACTTTGGCTGAATTTTCATGAGGATGTTTGATGTGCTAAAATGGGGAGAAGATGGATTTTCTTGTTGAACTAGTTTTTAAGAATGTCACTTTTGTTGAAGGAATAATTCTAATTAGTGTTTATTTTTATACTTTTTACCTTGAGGAATTTTAATCATTTTTCGGAGGTGGATAATTAAATTATTTGGTAAAAGTGTTAAAGAGCTTCCTTGCCTTTTTTATTGTATTCTTCTAGTTAACATATTCGTTTGCTGTGGACTTAAATGATTGGTATCTATTCAATCATGAAAGAAGGATTTTATGAGCATTGACCAGAGTGCATCTGCGTTGCTCGCCCATATTATTTTTGGATCAACACATATATTAATTGAATGTATGGGGAGGAACATTGATTTCATTTTGTTGATGTCTTCTTTCTCATTTTGTGATTTTAATCTACTGAACTTAGAAAAATCGAATAATAATTTCACTTATGTTTCTTTTAATTCTGATTGCGATGGTCGGTAGACCTAATATGGCAGGCTAACCCTGTCACGTTCTCTAGAATTTTTCAGTATAGATATATGTTTTCTTTCTTTTTGGAGCGATTTTCTTTTGCGCTAGTAACGATTGTCCTTTTTCTCAGTCCTGTTTAGTTCCTCAGTTTTCCTCTCTAACATTTTGGTATCCATGTTATAAAAATAACTGACAATGGGTTGCTGGAATGTTATATCACTTTGCAAGAGCTGGTTGAGTGTTGGAATTCCTTTGCTCCATAGGCCATACCATACAATGTTCTTCTATCACTTTTGTTTGATTGGTTTTTCTATTATTTGTGGTGTTTTTGATGACTATTGTGGTGGGCAAAATTGGACTGTCATTTGTAACTTTTTCTTGTGAAGATTTTGGGTTATCCGTGCTATAATTCTTTTTGGTTGTTTATTCTGTCAACTTCTGGCTATCTATTTACCTTGATTGTCTGCTTCTTTTACGTGCTACATGAGACTAATTTTTCCATTGTGATTCTACTTTCAGATGTAAGTCAGAATCATTTTTTTGAAGAATTTGGTGGTTATGTGGAAAACAGAGGTGCCCACAAGTTGGATGCTGATATTATTAAAGTTAGCTTATATTCATTCTTAGTTTCTGCCCTAAGGTACTATGAAATGGATATGTTACTAATGTCTCTTTTAATAAAGTCTTTGCAGGATGTTCAAATGCAGAAGCCAGGCCTGTATACGGTGGAATTTATGTGGTTGGGGTCATCATGGACTTGCCGGAGAAGGCGGAAGCACTATTTATCATTTTGCCGCAATGGTATTAAAATATCTGTAAGTCTTTCCTTTTTTGATGGTGCTCTTAATCAATAGTGGTCAATAGATGTTTTTTGGCTTAGTAATCACATGTTCATTTTGTTTCTTTTGCTATCACTAACAGGTTCATGACTTTGTTTATGTATTGGCCGAAGAAGATAAACGACTCGTGGCTTACTTAGATGATATGTATGAAGATTCCCGAGGCAACAAGTTGGTTGTGGTACGATGGTTTCACAAAATTGATGAGGTTGGTTTTGATTTGCCTCATAACTATAATGACAGAGAGATTTTCTTTTCTCTTTGTCTTCAAGATCTCAGTATCGAATGCATTGATGGACTGGCAACAGTCCTCAGTCCAGAGCATTATGAGAAAGTTTTGAAGGCAGAAACAACTTTTCTGTCAGTGCCATTCGTTTGCTATAGACAGTTTGATAACGATGATATCAAGCCATTTGACATAACACGACTTAAAGGTTACTGGAAACAGGAAATACTTAGAAATATATCTTCTTCTTCACCGTTTGGAACATCTGATGATAATATTAAGGTGGAAGGAACTCTTAGTGATGCGGTTGGAAGTAGATCCGAGAAGAGACTTCGCCGGTCTAAAGAGTGTGAGATATACTTGCAACCTGCCAAAAAAATAGAGGATGATGCTAGCCCCAAAGATGGCAGTGGTGGTTTCATCAGTTCAGAAGGCTGTCTGAATGAAGGCTGCACTTCTGTCTCCTTATCATGGCAATATCCAAGGATATTAATGCGTACGCAATGTTTGACTATTGGTTCTCCAATTGAAGTGCTTTCTCAAGATAGTGGCATCAGAGGTTGCTGGTTCAGAGCTTTGATCATCAAAAGGCACAAAGATAAGGTCAAAGTGCAGTATCGAGACATCAAAGATGCAACTAATGATGCAAAAAATCTGGAGGTGAATATCGTTATATTATGTGTTTCCTTTATAAGTACGCTTGTCCTGTTTAAACGATTTCTTACCATAGTTAGTGTTCCACTTTGTAGGAGTGGATTTTGGCATCTCGATTAGCTATGCCAGATGAGTTAGGTATTCGGATTTGTGGAAGGACCATTGTTAGACCTGTACCCTCGTCTAAAAAGGGTAACGTTTCTTTGGTAGTAAATGTTGGAAGCATTGTTGATGCTTGGTGGCATGATGGATGGTGGGAAGGCATTGTGATGAAGAAAAAAATGGAGGATAAGCTGCATGTTTATTTACCAGGTGTGAATCCTTGGCGAGGCTTATTTCAAAATAATTTCACTCTCCCTCCACGCTCTTTTCATTTCTGTAAGGGATTTTTCCTCTCCAACTGTATCAAATGGATTCTAATTGTTACCCTTTAACTAATTTGTAGGGGAAAAGCAAGAGATGATCTTCAGTCTAAATGATTTGAGGCATTCACAAGAATGGATCGAAAATGGGTGGAGAGCTATCAAGGAAAGGCCAGAGGTAGTCCCAATATTATCTGGGCTCGGAAGAAAGCCTCGCGTCGGAACATCCTCTGATGTTAATCCAGATGCTGCTCCATATGTCCATAGAGATCTTCTTGATACCATTCACGGTGATGCTTTGGCTATACAGAAAGTAGTCGGATGTGACAGCTCTATGATTAGCAGTGATGAGAAGAAGCCAGATGAGGCTGCAAGAGACCTCTCAAACGATGGTTTGCTCACTCAGTTAAAATGGATGTCTTATGGAAAGAGAAGACGTGGTAGGGACCCCGTTCACAAAGTCCATTATGGTGGTAATAGTAATGAGAAGTACTCAGCAATGGGGACTTTAAAGAGATTCTTTGCCTCATCATCTTTGAAAATTGATCCAGAAAATTGTAAATATGCCAATGATACTCTCTTTAATTCATCTGTTGCGTCATCAGTGACAAGCTTGGTTATGTCTAGGTGATTTTCTTTTCAATGCGGTAGTTTTAACTTCATCGTAATCCCTCTTTTGGCCAAAACAAAGCCATTTTTTGTACGAGTCAAGCAGTGTATTCATGTAAGCAGTTTAGGCTCTAGAATTAGGTTTTTCGTGGGAAGACTTCTGTTTGAGAAGCGAGGCGGCAAATAGTTTGTCCCTTCTATATGCCTGTATTTGACTCCAATCACAGGCAGCAGTTTTGGTGTAGCAGAATAACGTATAGGCAGTGTAGAATTTAGTGACTAGGGGTTTCTGCTGAAATCCTTGTTACACTGTATATGTTGTTTTTCTAATGAAAATTTTAAATTTTCCTGTCACTATACTATTTGGACTATGTTCGAATACCATGTAGATGTAGTTATTTATTTCATCATTGGATATGAAATTCCTGGATCTGAAAAACTTGGCTATGTTACATGTAGCATTTGCATATTAAGCCAAAGAAATCAGCTGTAAGCCAGAGCATATTCCTGTCTTTTTAGTGTTGGACAGATAAGAGTTGTACATTAAAACAGACAAATTTTTACTTCTTTTTATTCCTCAAATCTGTCCATTTACTTGCATAATCCACTCAACTAAACAAACCCGTCATTGTATTACCAAACTTAAGTTTGACCCGATTAGTAAATTGTAACTAATTTAAGCTATTAAGAGTTTTAATCTCTGAAGCAACCTAAGCGCAATAATTCAATGTGAAGAAAGTTCAATGCACTCTGGTGGCAGATAAAAACACTTTGTCAACTCAGACCTTTTTCACTTCATTAAAGCCTTTGTTTCTACTAAAATCAATAGGAAACACACATCATAATCCTACCAGAAGTTGGAAATGAACTTTTAGCCATAGCCTTTTTTTTATCATCTTTCCCAGATACTGATAATATATTCACAGGCCAGAAGCATGTCTGTGGTGAGATGGAATCAAAATGAGCTCGGTTCGACCCAAGAGAAAGAGTTGAAGTGTGGCCCTCTTCCTCCAACCACCCTTGCTGCCATTGAATCCTTAGCAATACCTCTTGTGAGTTTACTTTTTTCTCATAGCCAAATATTACTTCCTTGCTTGTAGTTTACTTTTATGGGCTCTGTGCTATCCAGTTTTATCCATTTCTACACGTAAGATTATGCTCACAGATGGTGGCACCGGCACGGCATGTTTGTCCTTAAACAGGTACAGGAAGTTGTTTTCTTAGCAGATTTTCGATGCTTGGGGTGTCAACGGAGGGTGGCTGAGATCATGTCTAAAATGAACGGTAAGGCTTCTTATCCTGGACCCTTGTCTACTATTTCTACTCCAGTTGATTTCTGTAGTTATAGGAGAAGCATCGTTCAGCCATTCTCTCCCGCCAGTGGAGGTGGTGGTGAATTTGACATTTTGGGTTTTCTTTTTTTCTGGAATGGGGGTCCATACAGGTCATCAGATAGAGATATTTGCTGACACACTTGAATTTTTGTGTAGTTAGTGGCATAAACCCATTGGATTCCTTTTTGAAATAATTTTCTGGAGTCTGAAAAGCACTTTGGATAAACTTTTATTCAACATATTCTATTATTTTTTTGGGAGTATAATTACAGAGTAGAACTTGATCAAACCCTTTGCTTTATCAAGTTAATTACACGGGCTCCTTGCAATCTCTTTCAAAAAGTGAATTAAACTGATTTAAAAATATAATGGAATTTAGTCGGCTCAACCCGGCACCGCATAGCGCGACTCACTACGTGCTAGTCGGCTAATGGGACAGTGAAGTATTCTTAGTCACGAGCAAAACCAGCATATAGTCTGATTTGGACTAGTTGATAAGAGATAAATGAGTATATTTGATATATTGTATTAAACAAGATTAAAGAATAGAGATGTCATCTTAAAATTGTAATGGTAAAGTGTAAATTATTGCGCGACTACTGGCTCCCACTAATATCTCCTCATATTTCAGGAGAGACTCAATCAGTGGTGATTAGTGTATTGGAAAAGAAGGTAACATTGACATGTACATATGAAGTTGCTAACAGATTGCCTCAAGGAAGATTACATTCTTCTGTACATCGGACTTCGTTACGTAAATTTTTTTTCATAATGCGCCCGTTTCTCTCTTTTTGCACTTGAACAAATTCTAACATAAAACTTCCATACAATAAAAGGCTATACTCACACCAAGGTATATGTACATTTCGATGTATTTGTAGCTGTCAATAATTTTGATTACATTCGAGTAGGGTTTCATGTCTCAAATTATCATTCCTTACTCAGAATAAAGAATTGTGTTTTGAATTGTAGCATGATGCTTCTTCATTTTTCTTGCTTTTCTTTGTGAAAGTAATTTTCTTTTAATCTAGCAAAAAAAAAAAAAAATAGTGCACAAAGAAAATTATTGGACCTAGCTTCCCACATAAAATGTGTACTTTGGTGCATGTTTTAGTGGGGTTGCTAATTCTGTTTTCTCGTAAATATAAGCTGGGGGTTATGAATTTTGGATCATATAAGTTGTGCGGTGTATAAGAAAGCAAATTTTTTTTTTTTTTTTGCCAACTATGCTCTAAATTTTGTCTTGTGAATTGGCTAAAAAATTGTGTATTATCGCATCCACAACGTCTTTTCACAAGTGAGAAAATGATATATGCTATACGCGTGTCTAAACTATCATATACAAACACACTGATTGATAAACTTTGCATCTCATACCCAACTTCTAGTATCTTAAGCCTCGGTTTGATTTGATGGGGGTTTAAAAATCTAATTTTTAGTTGATTTTGATAAAAGTTGATGAGATGTGTGATTAAAAAGTTAAAGGTTCATCTTTTCTTCTGAATTCTGGAAGGCCGTTCTAGGTACGCTTAACGCTAGGTCAACATCCCTCATGACGGGACCCATGAAAGGCGCTTAACTCACGGTTTCCCCTAGACTGATTTGAGGAACAAAGTAGCTTGAAATTCTGGAAGGCCGTTCTAGGTACGCTTAACGCTAGGTCAACATCCCTCATGACGGGACCCGGCATACTTTTCACTGGTATGGCAGAGACGCCTTGGCACGCATTTAGTCAGTACCTTGATTAGTCCTATAAAATATATGATTAAAATTAATTATTGATTTTAATTTAGATTAAAATTCGAATTTAGTTTTTACCAAATAGGGACCAAGTAAGTTTGACGAGTGATGAATCAAGATTTGTGTGCTTTACCATAAACATAAATTATTGTTTTGAATGGAATCTATCGCCAAATAATTAGTATTAATTTAAATATTATAAAAAGGGGTACACCGATTTATCCAAGTTTTGGAGGCCTAAGGTGCTAACTTCCACCAATGAGGTGTAGAATTGACATTCTTGCCAGTTGCAAACCATTTATAAACATTTTAAAATATTATTTTATTTATCTATGTTTGACTCATTTATAATATATTACATTAGGTGGGAATTATTTTTAAGGCGAATTCAACCCTACTTTAATTCAATTATTTCAATAATACTTTATTTTTTATTTTTTAATATGTAATAGATATTACAAAATCATTTTTATGTATAAATTTTGTGTTATTAATTTTCAATTAATTAACATTCACATTAATCTAGATTTAATGAATCTTAATTTGATAAATCTTAATCTACGTGAATCTATAATTATTATAGATGAATTTATTTCTATTCATGTATTTAGGAATTTTAATGAGTTTAAATTCATGTATTATCAATTAATTCTTATATACCAAATGTAGTATAAATATGTTGCTCATTTTTAGTATTTCATTATCACAAAAAACTTGAATCATAAAAGTTGAGTTTTAAAAATACAATTTTCTTTTCTTGAGTTTCTATCCTATATTTAATTTTCTTTAATTCGTTTGAAACTTATCAAATCCTCACAACGAATTGGTATCAAATACTTTTACAACTTTATAAAGTATTTCAAAATAACGTGCAATGTACGTATAAATCTCAATAATTGGAAAGAAAAGGAGGGCTTCGCATGTATTAGCAATTAATTCTTATATACCAAATGTAGTATGAAAAAGTTGCTCATTTGTAGTATTTTATCATCACAAAAACTTTGAATCGTAGAAGTTGAATTTTGAAAGTACAATTTTATTCTATTAATTTTTTATTCTAAATTTTATTTTCTTTAATTTGTTTGAGACTCATCAAATCCTCCAACAAATTGGTATCAAATACCATTTTTACAGCATTTATAAATTATTTTAGAATAACGTGTAATGCACGTTCAATTTTGATTAATATTTATAAATATTCAAGTTATCTATACATTTTGAGATATATATATAAGTATTATTCATTTATTCATCATTCATTTCAATCTTTATATAACTTAAACAGTTCATTAACATTTCTTATACATGTTTGAAGAGATGAGTTCGGATGTAATTAAATTGAAAAAAATAGAAAAATAAAACTAGCCACGTGTCACCAATCTTATATTATATTTCTCAAGTGTCAAAAGTTATAATAGAACACAAATTCTTTTTTGTTTTTTCATCATGAATTATGTCCACCAAAATTTTGACACTACAAAATTGTAGCGAGGTGCTAAAATTTTAATGGTGAAAAAAATCAAAGGGGCAACCAAACTAGGATGATAGATTTGAACTCGAAAAAAGCTAAGTTCAAAAGTAATTAAGAGGGGAGAGGAACAATCAGAGTTTATTTTTTGCATCAAAAACAAAAAATTGAAAAATGAATAAAACATTTGAAATAAAGCTGATTAGCAAGGGTTTTCTAGAAAGTAGTTCTCTTGTTTCTCTTTAAAGACCACGAGAGAGTCGATTTAGCCAAAATTTCAACCTAGCACATCATCGTGGGGCCAAAAGTAAGGTTTATCTAGCAAGTTAAAGTTCGACATAAAATGTACAATAATTAAGAAGGGAATAACTAATTGTGGACTAAAACATTTACGAACCTTCTCCTGTAACTTACACGATGAAGTTCCAACTTTACACACACACTTGTTTTCTCTTTAAGGAACAAATGGAGAGAGGTTCTTCGACCTCCATTCAACTTGTTTTATCTAAAAATGACAAAGAGATAAATGTTCTTAAACATCAATTTAAAAAAAAATTAAAAAATCCTCAGTTACCTCTAATTGTATTTGGCATTGGAATGGAAAAGTTGAGCTCTTTCCAATGAACAACATCTTTTAACTGTTGAAGATTCACGTTGTTCTCATTGACAAATTATCAAAAATTGAAAAAGATACTCTTAGAGACACCTCGACTATTTTATTGGCCTACCTTTCCTTATGTTTATACATAAAAAAGGATTAAATAGGGACAAAAACATATTTTAGAATAATATTTTTTAACACTCGTGTAGATGACTATATTTTGTAGATTCAATTAAATAAATTATTTAAAACGTGCAGATGACTATATTTTATAGATTCAATTAAATAAATCATTTACTTTATATTTAAATAAATTTATTATTTAATGCCATGAAATTGTCAAGTGCTAAATATCAACTGTGATAAATAGTATTATTCAATATTTTATATCTTCAAGAAAAATGTTTTCATTAGCAATTGCCTATTTCTCCATATTCGTGTGCTATGAGTGCAATATAACGTAATGGTGGGCCCTATTATAAAATTCACATTTCCCCCATAAACATTCTTTATCGCAATAATTCATCAGCAGACGGATCTAACCCAAAGTCCCCGATGCGAAAATCCCAACATAAATTTTTCTCCTGAACCCTAACCCTAATTCTTACATTTCTGTATTTACAATTGAATCCTATTACTACGTTTTCAATACCAATGGCCAGCGACTCAGGTGAACCCACGCGTCGCAATCACCGTCGTCCAGTTTCTACCGAAGACTCGGAGGAGCCTTCCAAGCGTCGAAAGCACCATCGCCACCATAGGCATCACCGCCACCGTAGCAAGAAAGAGACAGAGGAAACGTCCAAGAAAGCAGACGAGAAACTAGAAGGAGGAGGGATTGATGAAATTCAGGTCGAAGAAAGAAAATTGGAAGGTGATGTTATGAAAAATGGAGATGAGGGTGCGGTGGGTGAGGTTCTGGGGCCGACTGGGGCGGGATTTGTGGATGTGGATTATGATATGGAGGAAGGAGAGATTGTGGAGGACGAGGGTTTAAATGACAATGGTGATGGAGATTTTGGGAAGCAAAAGAAGTTGGATTCTGATGTGGAGTCGGGGGAAATTGAAACTGACAGACACGACAATACTAACGCGGTGTGTTCAGTTCCCTCTTTTCCACGTTCTTCTCTTACAATTAAATTCTTGTCGTAGAATTTGTTTTTGAATCATGGGTTTTTTAGATTGTTTGTAGCGACATTTTGGATACCCAGAAGCTCATTGACAAGATTTTTGTCTTCGATTTTTGTTTAGACACACATGCACACTTGCTGATGGAGATGTGCACACACACAACTGAAGGAGACTCAGATAAATCACACAATTATAGAAAGAGTTGTTTAAATGTTGTCAAATGGAAGTCTTTCAAGATTTGCTAAATTAGAGAAAATCTGATGAAATTTTAGGTTGGACATGCATATTGAACACGTGTTTGTATTTTAGATTTAATACGAATCAACATAGAAAATTGAAATGTGAAAAATCATTCCTCTTTGACTGAGGATATGAATCTAAATCAATTTTTTAGAGACCAACTCCCGGAGGAAATTATTACAAGTGTCTTGTGTATTTATTGAGAAATGCTTGATGTTGTTAGACAAGCAAATCACAATGATTTGAATCAAGATGATCATTTTGTTGAAGTGCCTGATGAATAATTTCTGGTCTTTTCTTTTCGGAAGAATATGCTAAAGTTACCATATTTTACTCAAATAAACTATTATTTGAAGATTTTTTTCTTTTCTCTGTGATTTTGGATTCTCAAAAACCAAGTAAGGCACCACGTGGTCTTGTGAATTGCTTGAAATTTTTTTCTTTGACGAGTTTTTATTGACAATTTTAACCGACTGTAAGGTCATGGCCTTTCTCATAAGTATCATAGTTGCACTACACAGACACAACAATTTGTATTCTATATGGAGCCTTGCACTCTGCTGCATTTTATTCCCGGGCAAAGTTACCTTAGGCGTTTCCAGAAGACTGAATTGATGGCTTTGAGTTGATTTGTAAGAGTTGGTTACGTGTTTATAATTTTTGCTCATATTTTAATATGTCAGGATGGCCTTGGGGATTATTAGGTTTGAAATTTTTCTTCATAACTTTTGTTTTGCAGGAAATTAGTGAAGAGAATATGTACATAGTCAGTAAGAATTTAAGGAAATTTGGAGATGCAAAAAGAGGTGATGAGATGGATTGGGAGAAAACAAACTATGCTGAGGGTCTCTCCAATGGGAATCATGTACATAAATGTCACAGTGATCGCACTAGGAATCACACCGTAGATGCGTCTCCTCTTGAAGGTATTGACAAGAGGATAAGTAACTGCGATTATGAAACTCAGGGTAGTTTTCAAGGTAAATCTCTATCATCTGAGAAGAGGCACAGAGTTGTTTCACACACCCCCTCTCATGACAAATACGGGAAAGAGAGTTCTAGTAGGAATGTATCCAAGTCACCTGATTGGTCTAGGAGAAGGTCGCGGTCTCGAAGCATTTTTCGAGAGGCTTCTGTTGTCAGTACACTGCATAAGCAGGAGGATTCATCTTATACGGAGAGAAGACCCAGGAGCGGTTCATATGATGAAAGGGTTATTGCACACAACAGTGACTACATACTGAGTAGCAGAGATGTTGTAAGGGATACAGAAAGGGAGCGTAGTTGTAGCATTTACTCAGATCGAATGGAAAGGCACCCCAGCAGAGAAACATATGATAAATATAGTGAGGGCTGTAGGGATAGAACTAGAGAAAAAGATGGGGAGAGGGAAAGAAAAAGGGGAAGTGAAAGGGAAAGGGAGAGAGAAATGACCAGACATCGAGATAGAGATAGGGAGAGGGAGAAGGGAAGAGAGAGGGGAAGGGAAAGGGAGAAGGAAAGGGACAGATTAAGAGAGGACAGGGACAGGGACAGGGACAGAGCTAGAGATGGGGTTAGAGAGAGAAGGGAAGTTAGAGGAAGAGACAGGGACAGAGACAGAGAGAGGGAGAATGAGAGTGATAGCAGGCGCCATAAATACAATTCTATAAATGATGGTTACGGAGACCGAGGTAGGTATAATGATTCTAGGCATAGAAACAATTCTGAAAATGATCACAGAGAAAGATCAAGGAAAATGGATTCCGAAAATGTCAGCTCTAAAAGCAATCTTGCTGAAAGGATTGCCGAGAATATTAAAAGGTATACCTCTTTCTAAGATAAATTAGTCAACATTGAGTATTCTTTTTCCTGTTGGTTCATTTCCTTTCTTTTTTCTTTTTGGTTTCAGAGAAGAAGATGAACAAGAGGACTATCAAGAAAGGGTTGCAATGCAACTGGAAGAACAGGAAGAAGATCTTGAGAGAATAAGGGAGGAAAGTAGAAGGCGTAAGCAAGCTATCCTTGAAAAGTACAAAAATAAACAGTCACAACAGCAAATTGGAACTCAATCAAAAGATATGGGTAATTTTATTTTTTTTTGTCTTTACAGTTTTTAATTGTATCTCAATACCTGCCATTTCTTGCATCATGACTCAGGACAAGTTGTGGATTTTGAATGCCGACTATTTGGTTGGCTTGCATTGGATTGTGATTGTGTTTTACTTTCAACTTGAATTTATTCATCGTTGTGGAATGCTCCCCTTGTGTTTAAGAAAGTCATTGCTCATTCATGCTAACTTTGCTATTCCCTCATGGGTAGGCTTTTTGTATGCATACTTCTGTCTTCTTGTGTCATGCTTTAGCTGATGCTTGCTTCTTATGGATCAGTTAAGGAGCAAGTTGGCCAATCTTCTGATCAAGTGGCAGCTACTGATATGGTCGAAAATGTTGATGGTCAGGCAGAAAGTGCTGATGTTTACATTGCTGACCCATCATTTTCTGTTGGGAAATCCCCTTCACAAAATGGCCTTTCTGCTTTGGAGAGGCCTACTGGAATTGGTGGACTAGGGGAGGGTACTCCAAAGGTGTGCAACTTCTATTCCCCTTTCTACAGTTTCTGTTTAGAATTTATATTCTCTTTGTTTTGTTAGCAAGGTAAACTCTGTTTGATGTTTTTTTTCCTCTGAACTACGATGCCTGTTTGCGGTTTTATACTTCATGTATTGGTATCCATAATTGGTTTTGCATAATTCTGCCTTATCTATCTGCTGGTTTTCTTTGAGAACGATATCTTAATTTTTCCATCAAACAATGCAGAGTGAGAGATCTGATGATATGTTTTGTGATGATATATTTGGAGAATCCCCTGCTGCTGGTGCCCGCAAAACGGTTAACAGTGCTAAAACTATGGAAATAATTAACAGTTTGTTTCATGAGATGGTACAGTAAATCTCGTATTTCTTGCCCATTAAACAATTAACCTTGTTGATTATGTGAAAATTGTCCGTTTAAAGCTTTTTCTGCGGATTAATTTTTTCTGCAGGGTAAAATTGAAGGTTTAGCTGTTGAAAAGAGTGGGCTTCATGACAATTGGGATGATTCGGAAGGGTACTATGGTAAGTATCTGACACAAATCTCACTTATATTACCTTTCTTCGTATTTGATGATGGTAGTTCCTGTTGGACTAGACACGAAGTCACCTATATACTAGTTTTTCTGCAAGTCCTATGCATGCATGAGCACATGCAAATTCGTATATCTTGGTCTTTTAAGGGTTGTAATACATATTCCTGCACTATTTGAGTAAAGCACATACCCTTGAAAAGAAGATGTTTTATAACCAAAATATGTACTGTTGTACTGGAAACATGTTCGTCTGCCAGATTAATGTTGGTTTCTTTGATCTATTTTAAAATTTTGACCTCCTTAGTATGGTTTACTTAGTTCCCTTATTGTCTCTTTTTCACTTGCAGGCTACCGTTTTGGAGAAACACTTGATGGCCGATATGAAATTATTGCTGCCCATGGGAAAGGCGTCTTCTCAACTGTAGTTCGTGCAAAGGATCTTAAGACTAAACCAGGTGACCCTGAAGAAGTAGCAATAAAAATCATACGTAGTAATGAAACAATGTGGGTAATTCTAGGTTTCCCTGGTTTTGTGTGATGTGGGCTTTTGCCTGTGAGTATCCAAGATCTTATGTACCTTATTTTGATCTTTTTCTTTTGTCACGCAGGTATAAGGCAGGCATGGAAGAGTTGGTCATTCTAAAGAAGTTAATTGGTGCTGACCCTGAAGACAAGCGGCATTGTGTCCGTTTTCTTTCTAACTTCAAGTATCGGAATCATTTATGTTTAGTTTTTGAATCTCTTCATATGAACTTAAGGGAGGTTCTCAAGAAATTTGGTCGTAATATTGGTTTGAAGCTTACTGCTGTGAGGGCATATGCAAAGCAACTCTTTATTGCGCTGAAACATTTAAAAAATTGTGGCGTTCTTCATTGTGATATTAAACCAGATAACATGCTGGTATGCTGTCAACTGCCTCTTTATTTGTATCTCATTGTCCCCTTTTCCTCTACTAGATTTGATTTAGTTCCTCCTTCGATTTTTAACTTTGATGTGTTGCCTCTCTCTGCAGGTGAATGAATCAAAAAATGTATTGAAGCTTTGTGACTTCGGTAATGCCATGTTTGCTGGTAAAAATGAAATTACTCCATACCTTGTGAGCCGTTTTTATCGAGCCCCTGAGATAAGTAAGGGTTTTATTCCGTTTGAGGCTGTCATTATTTCCCTTTTCTAGACTAGTGGCTTTATACAAGTCTTATCTAATGTTGATGGAATATTTTATTTTGCTGGATTTATCAAGTATTTACTTTCCTTCTGCAGTTCTGGGTCTGCCTTATGACCATCCCATGGATATTTGGTCAGTTGGTTGCTGTCTGTTCGAGCTTTATGCTGGGAAGGTTCTCTTTCCCGGGGCTACCAACAATGACATGCTTCGCCTTCACATGGAATTGAAAGGTCCCTTCCCAAAAAAGATGCTTCGAAAGGTTAGAATATGGTCTGATTTGCCCAGATCAATATATTCCCTCCTACCACTATTCTCTTGCAAATATAGCTCTTTTTTTCCTTTCCTTTTTTTTTTTTTTGGTCTCGTAAATTTCTGGTGAGTTTTTAGTTTCTACTTTTTTACAGGGAGCTTTCATGGACCAGCATTTCGACCAGGATTTAAATTTCCTTGCCGTAGAGGAAGACCCTGTCACAAAGAAGGTAGGCATGCGATCTTCCTATTGATAATTGGTATTCCAGTTGATTTTCATAGGAGTTAATAGTTTCCAGCATTTTTTTTTTTTTTTTGAGTTCTCTCTGTTCTTGCAGGCAATAAGGAGGCTGATCGTTAATATGAAGCCTAAAGATTTTAGTAAATTAATTTCGGGATCTCCTGGAGAGGATCCAAAAATGTTAGCTAATTTTAAAGATCTTCTGGAAAGAATTTTTGTGTTAGATCCAGACAAGAGGATAAATGTATCACAAGCCTTGAGCCATCCATTCATCACGGGCAAGTGAAAATGATGCTGATTTTCTGACTACAGAAATGCTGTTGCATTAGATACTAAAACATTTTGATATGATCTCAATTTATACTCAATTATCTAATGGTTGGGTATTTATCCATCTTTATCTTCTCTGTGCTGGAGCAAGAGTTCAGGAGACGGTGGTTGGCATGGTTGAAGTCCTCAGCGAAGATGTTGGGAGAAACCTGTTACTGGCAGTACTTTCAGTGGATTGTTTTCTGTTTCTATCGTAAGATAACTTGCCAAAGGCGTTTTTCCCTTTTGTACTAATTCTTAATGGTGACCATTAAGAAAGTTTTTTAAATAATACCGTCATTTTTTCCTATATTTGTTCCATTTGTACGCTGGACCTCATTTCTGTGTTTGTATTTGGGGCAATCATATGCCTCGGGGTAAGATAGAATGATACATATAATTATTTCTATCTGTGTATAATCGTGTTAATTTTAGGAATTTTGTGAAGATAGTTTGCAAGGCATTTTTCTCTTCATTTCCTACCTTTTATTTATCTTTTTGTCCAAGGGCTTTGCTTTTATAAGCAGAAAATCTGTGACTATTGTCATATTTATGTTTTTATTTTTCCTTTTTGTATTCTGCTCCTGGAGAATCTAATGTTATTTTTCATTCAGGATATCTACCTGTGCTATGGGGAAACCATTCAGTGGTTTATATGCTTAAAGGCACTCTGAAGAAGGTACCTTGGTTCTGCTTGGTTGTGTTTATATGTGACGCCCTTGAGAATATATAGCTTGTGTCTTGATGTATTCTAGTTACAGCATATAGCTGGTCTTTTATGAGTGGATTTTTATGAACACGGGTCAGAGTTTGTGTGCTGGTGGTTCATTATTTATTTATAGTCTTTTATATGGATGCCATGAATGCTTGATATTATTTTCAAACTTGTATTAGACCCCTGATATTGTTATTTGCTATGAACACTGCCTATATATATATTTTTCTTTTTGCGTCATTTTACCCTCATATACTGTCCAGAACGCGCAAAGAATACATGATTGCACATGCTCAAATTTTCTTTGGCAATTTAGGTTTCACGTTGTGATGTTTTTATTTGGACACAGTAGTTGGTTCTATCTTAGTTGTATGCATCTAATAAGGTTGCACTGCGTCTGATCCATGTTTGGTTATGCTGGAGGATTGTTTGCTCTGGAGGTGTTCAGATGCTCTGCTTTGAAGTGAGAAATTGCTTCTGTGAGTGATCCAGTTTGTTTTATTTTTTTTATTTGTTAAGAAGAAATCATTCTTAAATAATATCTCAAAGATTGGTTATTTACATGCATTTTTGTGCTTATAGGGTTCACTCTTGCGCATCTGCAACTCCAGTAAGTAACCCCTATTTTCATTTTTTTTTCCCTACATTGGTTATTTTAGACGACAAAATGGGTTGCTGACATTCACTGCCCATGGTTCCGAATATTTAGGGATGTTCCTCTAGTTCGTTCAAATGTATTTCCTGGTTGGTAGTTGAAGGTTTTTTCAACCGTTTGATTTTCATGCCATTTGCTTGGGGTTCTTGCATTCTTTTGCATTTCACTGAAATTGTACTTTTTGACTGGATGGGCCCAATATATGGCTGAATAGAAGATGTTACAACCTGATTGCATAGGGATTATGGAAGTCTAATGTTCTCTAAGTCAATTCACTGAGTTTTGTTTGGATCACCATTGTGGTTCAACCATCTAGTTTGAATGAATTGTGAGAAGATGAAGATTTTTTTTAAGCATGCTTGGACCATAAGAGTTCACAGTGTTGATTGATTCAACTCTCTGGTCTGTTGTTAAATCATTGGATGCTTCCATTCATTTATAGGTGAGAAAAAGTTGCCACAGTTTTGAATCTTTTGCTAACCATATGTTAAGAGTTTTGGTCAAGGTACATAGTTGGCTTGAGTGTTAAAATTTGGTTGTAAATATAATTTGAAGATTGAATTACGTTCAATTTTAAGCGATGGTCAATGATCATATCGGGTTATGTTTGAAGTGTCGTCTACATAATATTTTTATTGTTACGATGGCCAAATCATTTTGAGTCTCCCTTTACTGAGCTTGATTGATATGCAAGGTATGTTTTGCTGTTGTGATATGTTTCTTCAAATTTCACATTTTTGTAGCTATAGCTGCTTTTGCTGTATCTGCAGTTAAGTAAACACAGCTGTCAAATCTTGATTCTATGATTCGTAATATTAAACACATTCCTACTGCAGAGAATATATACATAATGAGGATTTTAGGAGTTCTCGAAGAATTTGTTCTTGAATTTTAGTATCTTTATACATTTTCATTCATCTTAGATGACCTGTGATACGCAATACTATTATCGACACTGTAATTAACGAATGATAGCACAACTTTGTTTCTAAATATGGCTGAATCTAGTTTACTCGATCTGATTTACGATTTTAATCTTCAAAATTGCTTAATTGATACTAAGTAGGATGGATTTAAGAAAAGTTTTGTCATTTCGTGCCTCTCTTTTACTTACTCTTTGGCTTTGAGAGATTCATCATTTTTTTAAAAGAATGAAGAGCTAGTTTTAATATCTAGGAGTACTACTGGGTTTAGTGATGCCAAAGAGGTACTTGGGGATTAAATCAGAATGGAGACTCAAGTTTGACTCTGCTAGGTCATCAGATCATCAGCTAGAACTTGATTCTTGTGGAATTTCTGGGGATAGCCAATGTTACATCAGTCTCTGCATCTCTGCATGGGGGTTAATACTTGAATGGAGAACTCCATTACACAAAGATAAGTCAAAAGTCAGACAAGATCCAATCATACAGATTGCAGCTTCTAGGGTGAAATTTGTACTAGACAGTGGCTGTGGTTTTATTTTTTTGATCTGTGGGTTTGACAAAGACCCGTACCCATTTATTGATCTCTTCATGTTATTGCAAATATTGTTCTTGCAATAATCCTTCGGCCTTGGTGCATTTTTGTCTGGGCTTAAAAATTACTAAATAAGTTTTTAGCTAGAAAATGAGTTGCACCGTTCCTCACGTATGTGAAGTCTGAACATTGTGTAAAAACATTCTTATAAGCAAAGAATGATGGTATGAATCGGTCGAGGATTCACATTTACCTTAGAAATGCCAGGCTTGAAAAGCATGCACACTGAATCTGGGGCTGACAGATTGGTCCCATTTTTTGCTATTGTTTATAAACCGTTCTTTTATCAGTATAATTATTTTTCATTCATATATTTCGTTGAACTCACAACTAATAGTCATTTATCTATCACTTTTTTTTTTTCAATATTTATTTATAATTTAATTTGTTTTCCCAAAACATGCATGATTTGTAATGTTGTAGTAATATGAGCCTAAACATGAGATGTCAGAGCGCTATGGAGAAATAAATGGAATAGTTTGAGAAGCTTCACAGAGAGACTACTCCGAGCCCTCTCCCTCTGCTCGTGTTACATCATCTTTCCATTCCTTATATTTTGGTAACGAATTTTCTCGGACTTGCTCGCACATGGACTTGGATGTATAGTTGATGAATATCCCCACGGATTAATTCACAAGGGCTCACCAGGTCACTCACATGGTGGGCCCAACTATGTATTAAAACAAAAAAAATTATGTGTGGGCCCCACACGTGTGAGTGCGTGTAAGGGATTTGTGAAATAGGTCCCCTGTACGTGAAGCACGATTCATAGTTGATTGGTTTTGTAGCTCATATGTCCTTGTACGTGAAGCACGATTCATAGTTGATTGGTTTTGTAGCTAATTGTACGGGTGATTAATTAATAATCTGACTTTATGAAGCTCTTTTAACTATGCGTGATCTCTACCATATTGACTTTAATAAGGGGAAGAATGTAGAATAAAATACTCCTAAGATGGAAGAGAAGGAAGAGCAAAGGAAGTCTGAAGGCAAGGAGTAGTTTCATTTAGTCAGACTTCGTCGCCCACGTCTCCAATGAGAACTTGGCTGTCCACTTCGTCCTTTTCAGTAAACCACAAACACTTGGATTAATGCACACCATCTCGTGTATCACATGAATAATCCACTCTTTCGTAACACAATTTAATTGTTAACATATTCGATTAGATTGAGATAATTTGATTCTGGTTGAGTTGGACATGACTAGTCCACTTGAATATGGGGGCTAAATGGATTTGGATTAGTGGTAATTACATCATACCAGAATTTATAAGATGCAATTTCAAAAATCTGATATAAAGTTTATTTATACAAAAATTCGATATTAATTCAAATATTTAATATTATTAATACCCTCAAATTCATTTCAATCCTTAATTTCTGTCTCTTTTCTCACGCATCCACTCTCTCTCTCTCTCTCTCTCTCTCTCATGAAAATGCTATCGTCGCCGCTGTTGGGGTGAAGCGTCACCACCGCCGTCGTCGTGACAGTTGGGTAGACACCACCACTGCGCTCAAGACGCCACCATCGAGCAGTGTTGAAGCGCCACCATCGTTGTCGCGACAATTGAGAAGACATAGGCATCCCTCCTTCCCTTCCTCTCTCCCCTATTTCTCGCACAGCCATCGTTGGAGACAGAGGAGCTTGTCGTTGCTGCGAACGTCGATCAACGTTGCGATCGATTGATGCCAGCGACTCATCACGATGCAGCGATGACGACTTTCCTTAGGGCGCGACAGTTCTTTTTTTTTTGTTGGTGCGTTGGTTGGGTGTTGTGTGTGGTGGTTGGGTGTCCGATGGTGGAGTTGTCGCGGTGGTTGTGTGCGGTGTGGTTGGGCATGGTGTTATGTTGTGTGTGGTACTATGTCCGGTGGTTGGGGTTGGGTGCGGGTGCGGGGGTGTGTAGTGGGTGCTATGTGCAGTGTGGTGGTGACGGTGGTATGTGCGGTGTGTAGTGGTGGTTGTGTGGTGTTGTTTTGGCGGTGGTGTTTCTGCTGGTGGCGGCAATGACGGGTGGTTGTGTTGATTTTTGTTGGGAGTGAATTGGATGTGGTGGTGGCTTTGTTGTTGGTGGTGCGTAGTGGTAGTGGAGGCGGTGGGATAGTATCTATGATAAATTATTTGGTTGATTTGTGATCAAATATTGATGGTGGATCGGGATCGGGGATGTGGTGTTTTATTTGATTCATTGTGACTAATTATNGTGGTGGCTTTGTTGTTGGTGGTGCGTCGTGGTAGTGGAGGCGGTGGGATAGTATCTATGATAAATTATTTGGTTGATTTGTGATCAAATATTGATGGTGGATCGGGATCGGGGATGTGGTGTTTTATTTGATTCATTGTGACTAATTATTAAAATGTGACCTTGAAATTTGATATTGTAACAAATAAAAAATGTGAGACCTAAAAGTTTGTTAATATGTGATCGATAATTTGATAAATACTTGTGATTTGTGATAGATAAATAAATTGTGACTTATAAATTTTTTGAATTGTGATCGTAAAATAATTTGTGATTTATAAAATTTCTGATTTATAATCGATAAACAAATTACGACATAAATTTTTTGATTGTGACGGTAAAATAATTTACCGATGAACAAATTGTGATCTATAAAATTTTTGAATTGTAATTGTAAAATAATTTGTGACATGTAAAATTTGTGATTTGTGATCAATTAATATTATGTGTTCAATTATATAGAATTTGTGATCAAATTATATGAAAGTGTGACCTTAATATATTTAATTAATAAAATACATGTTTAATT
>CAIGRB010115528.1:1846-19995 GCA_903798255.1 Fraxinus quadrangulata
ATTTTTATATATATTAATATTTAGTTATTATATATAACACGTATAAATTGTACAAATTTTAAATATACTATAAAAAATTATAAATTTATAACGAATTAAAAAAAAAAAAAACGAGCCGGCTCGACTGGCCCGCTAAGGCTCGAGCTGAAAGATCGGACTGAGTCTCATTTTTTTGGCTGAACTTTGCTCGGCTCGACTCGGACCCAAAAAAATTCGAACCTTTTTTGCTCAAGCCGAGCCCGAACTTTGAGTTTCAACTTGACTCGTTGACATGGCTAGGATTATATTAACCAGTATGTTTATATAGCATGATTGTAACATCATAGTGCTTTAACTCTGTTTTCAACAAATAATAAAGGATCAACATAACTTCTTTTCAAGTTACTCTCTAGGAGACTTGCATTGTACTGGATACAAATTCTTGTGGATGATCAAGTGGGAGACTTATCTTGTGTATTTCTTCGCAAGATGCAAGTATTTTGTAATGATCTGATCTCTATGTTCAAACTGTTAATTTATATAATGTCTACTATGGGAGAGTATAGTTCATATTGCCCTTTTCGAATTTCTTTCGCATTCTCAAAATTCGAACACATGATCTTTCCTAAATGTCTCTTTTAAGGGAAATTGTGCATTAGAATTCTGAAGACATCGTAGAAATTCATGAAGAATAAGATAGATTAGGCTCTCTCAAAATTGACAGTACGTAAGTTAACGACTTGGACTTTAAGATCGAGTCGTTATAGTATTGTTAACAAATAATAAGGTGGTGAGTATAATATTATTCTACAATGATTAATTATTGATTTCACCTTAATTATTTGTTAACCCAATATGTACAAATAGATTAAATTTTGATTTTAAAATTGAGTTTTTCCTAATCAACTAAAATAAGCAAATTAATACTAATGGAGAAAACAAGTATCGAGCTAAAGAACAATTAAAGTAGTAGTTTAGAGTCCTGATTTCACTAATTAACATACCTGTGTTCAATTTATATTATGGTTCAAGCCTTGTGTTGTCGGTAGTCAAGAAATAAAAATAAAGTATTAAAGTTTGTATCTCGGGTGCTAGTTATTATATCCCTAAATATCAAACTTTCTTCGCTCGATTAATAGTTTGATAAAAGTGCATGAGAACTTTAGACAACTACATGAATAAGTAAAATTTTCTTTAAGTTAATAATAAATTCATGAAAATCAAGATGTTGTAACATGCAATCTCTTGATTTAACATGTAACAAATTCCTGCTATTCAACTCTTGTCAACAAACATGAAAATAGATCAAGAATAGAAGCACATGTTTTTTTTTTTGCACCGATGGCTTCAAATAGATGAAGGTGGCGTTTTGACATCTTTTCACATGTATTGAAAATTATAAACCCTAATTTTATTCACCCAAAACCAATTAATTCGAAAAAAATAAATACTCAAGAACACGTAAAATTTATACAAATTCACCGCAATGTGAAATTACTTTCTCTCCGCAATTACAATAATTCACTATGATGAAAAAATGTTTACAAGACAAAATTGCACTCCTATCTTCTCTCTCTCTCTCTCTCTCTCCCTCTCTTCATGATCACAAAGTCTAAGGACGGCTACCTATTTATAAGATAAATTATGGTAAAATCGAATTTTACAATGACTCAATTACTTACTAGAATTTTACAAAAATACAAATTACTAAACAGTCTTTCATGAAATTTTGGTATGGAGGCTCCGCCCTCCTCTCCAAGGGGAGGGAGATTCTGCCTCCTTTCCAACCTCCACGACGACCTCACCATAGAGGTCGATCCGCGACCAACTCTACGAAGTGGTAATAATTAAGATCGAAAATAATTAGACTCCAAAACTAACAGGAAGTGCAATTGAGATTATTAAGGTAGAATTGTAAGTATATTTCGTTGCTTTAATAGTTATTATATTGTATTTATTTCATTTATTTATTTTTTTTGAAAAAATTGTACACGTCAAATTCATTCTTGTACAATTTTAATTTTGTTTACGTATTATAGCAAGTGCAAAGTCCGAAAATAGGAGGAGGATTTCCACAACATTATAATACTTCTGAAGAAATGTAATTTTTTTACATTTACCATTTCTTTAGAAATTTATGTTTTCACTATAATTCGGGGAAGTGAAGTTTAAATTAAAAAAAAAAAAAGAGCCAACTCCGCTTGTCCCACCATTGAGCCAAGCCCACTTTTGATGAAGGAAGCCAATTGACATCGTGGGTTGAGCCGAGCCGAGCTGAAAGGTGAGCATAACGAACGGCTCATCTCTGCCATTTAACATCTCTTCATCTTTTTCATCGTAAGTCCAAATTAAGCATGCAATATAAAATGCTTAATAGCAAAAAAATCCTCTACCTGTTACACATTATGCGGGAAGCCCCCTACCTATTAGAAATTAATAACAAAAAAATGTCCATATTTGAAATCTTTTGTGTGGAATTCTCCTTTGTCGTCACGTTCCGTCAGTTGTACCATTAAATTCCAATAAATAGGAAAAATGGATAAAATAGAAAGGACCAAACCCTCACCTATTGGAATTAGAGAAATACTCAACTGCCGTCTATTTTCTTAGTAAAAAAATTGAAAATAATGAATATACCCTCCTATTTAAATAAAATAAAAAGAAAAAATAAATAACCAATTGCAAATATAGTCCCATTTAAAAAAAAAAGTACAACGAATCTCAAATAAATACTTAAAAATTAAAAATTAACAATTAAAAAAAATCAATTTCTCTTCCTCCCTATCCCATCTACCCTCCCTCTTCCACTGTCTGTCTGACTGTCTCTATCACTATGTGTTTGTCACCAAAGCTCAGCCAAACAGAACATCACCATATAATGATATCACCAAAGTACCAGCCACCAAAATTGATTCCTATTCTATAAAAAATCAGAATTGATTCCAGACTTGTTGACGGTATGGACTGATAATTGATCACCAGAGGATTTTTTCATATATACAATGAAACATAGTCGAAAAACACGGATGTGATGGTATTAAAATCACAGTTACCGGCCATGAATGTTTATAGGCTCAAAGAACTACCGACGGATAATGTGCACGAATTTTCAATATTTTTACTGAGAAAATAGACGTGGGGTTATTTCGCCAATTTCAACAAGTGGGGGAGGTCTTCCCCATTTTATTTTATCCATTTTCCCTATTTATTGAGATTTAACGGCACAACTGACAGAACATGACGGTAGGGGTAGTCAACACAAAAGGATTCAAACGGGAACTTTTTCTTCAATTTCCAATATGTAAGCGGTTTTCCGCATAACGTCTAATATGTCTATCCTTTCTGCTATTAAGCCACATAAAAATAAGAAACTAAAAAGAATGATTTTTTAACCATAGGAATCTTACGGCATAAAAATTAGAATTAAACTAGTGTAAAACAAGTTTGACACTCGAAGATATGGCAAGGTCTGTGTCATTGATTGTTCAAAGTGTTGTTAAAATCAGTGTATAAAAAGCAGTCACTTCAAAATGATGTCAAATTTGACGTACTAAATAGCAAGATTGTAAAATTAACGAGTAATTCCACAAGCAATTACTCACGGGGGGCTTTACACAGACTAAGTTATTGGCTGCCTAACACGGACTGAGTTATTATCTTTGAGAGTCAGAAATAGAGTTTTGTTTTGTTTATTTTCCAAAAACACAGAAATTATGCAGTTCAATTGAATCACTCTACATCATGCTAAGTTAATTCATAATTCCCAAAATTCCCATTATTCTATTGTTGATATTCATATCATAAAAATCAAATTAGGTCCAATTATAGGATTTTCCCTATATTTTATTTTTTTATGTAAAATAATAGTTAAAAAATTAATTATTTTTCAAAAAATTTCTCTCTGCATTTGAAATCTCCATTTGAACTACTTATGAACCGATAAAAAAGAGCTGGGATAACCCTTTTCCCTCGCTCCCTGTTTTCATCTAATCAATCCTCTAAATTAATGGATTCCATGGATTCCCTATTCTCCACCTCCTGAATTTGCATTCTATTCCGATAAACCTTCTATTCTATTCGAACCTCATTTGACTCAGAATCAATCTCCATTCCCAGTTGAAGCCATGGACTTTATCAGGGTCCTAATAACATGGACCTTTCTTGCATTCTTAATTTCGCCAAACCTCGTACAGGGTATAGGCGTGAATTGGGGAACCCAGGCTTCACAAAATATGCAACCCAGCACCATAGTTCAAATTCTTAAGGACAACAAAATCGATCAGATAAAACTGTTTGACTCGGATCACTGGACTGTCAAATTCTTTGCAGGAACCGGGATTGAGGTCATGCTTGGCATTCCTAACAATCACTTGGCTGAACTTGCCAATGATTATGATAAGGCCAAAGATTGGGTCAAAGAAAATGTCACCAAGCATTTTCATGATGGAGGAGTCAATATTAAGTATGAAACTTCTCAACATATTCTAAGATTCTAGCTTGTTGGTTCTCTAATAGTTTGAGCTTTTAGATGATTTGGTTCGATGAATATTATTCTGAGTTTTGCATGGATTTAACAGGTATATTGCTGTTGGAAACGAGCCATTCTTGAAGGCTTACAATGGTTCAAATTTAAAGACAACTTTCCCGGCATTAAAGAACGTTCAGAAAGCTCTCGATGAAGCTGGTCTTGGGGACAAAATTAAAGTAACCACACCCCAAAATGCAGATGTATATGAATCAGGTTCCAATGCTCCATCTGCTGGCAATTTCCGTTCAGATATAAAAGAAAATATGATCCAAATTCTGAAGTTTTTCAAAGAAAATAACTCGCCTTTTCTTGTCAACATATACCCTTTTCTAAGTTTGTATCAAAATCCTGGTTTCCCTGTGGAATTCGCCTTCTTCGATGGTGGTGCGAAACCAGTTCAGGACAAGGGAATTTCATACACCAATATGTTTGATGCAAATTTAGATACCCTTATTTGGTCATTGAGAAAAATCGGTATCCAAAAAATGAAAATCATTGTTGGGGAGATTGGTTGGCCAACTGAGGGACATGTCAAAGCCAATGTCAAACTGGCTAAAAAATTCTACGATGGATTCTTCAAGAAAATGGCAATGAAAAAGGGAACCCCTCTTTATCCTGGAGATATCGAGTATTATTTGTTTAGTCTCACAGATGAGAACAAAAAGAGCATTGCACCAGGCAATTTTGAGCGCCATTGGGGCGTATTTCGGTATGATGGACAGCCAAAGTTTCCAATGGATTTCACTGGCCAAGGTCATGACAAAATGCCGGTAGGCGCAAAGGGCGTTAAGTACTTGGAAAAACAGTGGTGCGCATTCAACAGTGACATGAAGAACATGAGTCTTGTTCCGGACAACCTAGGTTATGCTTGTGCGATGGGAGATTGCACAGCATTGAACTATGGTTCTTCGTGCAATAAACTGGGCAGCATACAGGCCAACATTTCCTATGCTTTCAATATGTATTTCCAAATGCAGAATCAGGATGTGGAGGCTTGTAGTTTCCAGGGTTTGGCAAAGATTGTTAAGACTAATGCTTCCACATTGGAATGTCTCTTTCCAATCGCGTTAGAGAGTGCCGGTACAAGGCTGTGGATGCGGACAGGAACAAGCATCCTTGCTGGATTGTTGGTTTTACTTGCATTGTTTTAGGGATAGAAGTGAAAGTCATAAATAAGCTATTAGGAAATTAATCAGCATGCCTATATGGTTTCTTTCATTAGATCTCCTAATGGTTTTTATAAAATGCACTTCTTGTTACCTAAACGTAGTGTGCAATATGAAGCTATTCTCATCAATTTTTGTTCAATAATTTTGGGAGGAGGAAAAGTTTTTAACCACTTAATCAAAAACTAAGGTGATGGTTATTTCCTTATCAATCCAAGATCCAAAACCAGTTCTTAATGAAAGACTCAATTTTTCAAGTAAAGAATTGTGTAAAATCCATCTTTGTTTGTGCTAAAAGTAAAAGGGATTTGGCGCCATTGATATTCATTTGTATAGTTTCCTAAAACAATTTTTTTCAACAACTCTTATCAAAGCTTCTTGCCCAAATAAACATGACCTTAAACTAATGGTGTTTTGATATCTTCTCCAACTTTAATCTTATGATGCAATTAGCCAGATGTGAATTCTAGCACGAGCAATTATCAACATTAAATAGCTCCGACTCTTTGGTACTACACATTTCCAACCCAGAAGCCAATCTCTCACCCCCTCTCTATCATTCTCTTTTGGATATACGCCATCTGTTATAAACTACGAAGAAACTACACAATAACTCCGATACCAATTTGTTGTGATAATAAGCAAGAAAATAATATGACACAATATGGAGTAATTGATCACAAACTCAAGATTAAAATAATTGGCAAAGGAATGGAGTTTTTACTAAAATATGAAAAAAGAATACAATAATTTGGTGTTTTCAAATTTATGTAACTTATTCTAAAATACAATGAAGAATTAAATATATATACGGAATATTTCAAACCCTAAGTAGAATTATAGATGGAAATGAATGCCCAAAACGTGTAAAACGCGTCTAGGCAGGATGAATATGGCGCTAGGTAGGCGAGCCCCGACGCTCGAGTGTCCGGTGGAACCAAGCGGGCGCCGGTTCCCTATTTTGGGTGCTCGAGCTCCAATCGAGCGCCAGACGAGCATAGTTACGCCGAAAAGTCATTCCTAATCCATATCTTGATTTCTTCAAGTTCAGCACAAATTACAACTCTCAATGGGTTTCATAATGGAGCTTCAACTAGAATTTGTCAAATAGACTTCGAATATGATTCCAAAAGCATTTCAACAAATACAATTTCTCTTAATTTTAACCTTAATTAAAATTCTCAATCATCTTCAAAATAAAACTCGGACCACACCATAATTCTAACAATCTCCACATTGGCACAAATTTCACTGTAATGAGTAAACTTCAAAAATTCTCCACCTGGAGACAAAACTTCACTTCAAGGATTGAACTTCAACTCTTCCACAAAAAGACAAATGAACTTCTCCATCAAAATTTTCAACTTAAAAATATTTTCCACCTCTGCCACAAAATCTAAATGGGTTCAAACTCAAAAACTTAAATAATAAAATTTCAAGAACACCTTTGGACACCAAAGTTGCTCGAATCACGAGTAACAAAAATCAAACATGATTAACAATCATCAAATAAGGGCGAAACAAGCCCTGTAACAAAATTACCACAAAATGCTTCTACTGAAGGATCTTTGCTAGAATCATCACTTTCAACCATGAACGAAGCAGAATTAACTAAATCAGCATCTTTGTACCTATGTAGAGACATTCTTAAAAATGGGTCTTTTCTAGAAATTAAATACAATGGCACCGCTGGTAATGATGACAAAGCGGAATTATCTATAACTTTTGAATTTGACTTAAACGTATTCATCAAAGTAGACCCCGAACAAAACTCCGGTGGTATTGAACCCAAACTTACAATCTACATGAGCTCCAAAGTTATGTTGATCGACCTTCAAAGATTCCATAGTACCTTGCAATATATGTAATTGAGATTTTTTCCATCACTGCGACACAATATGAGCACCTCTACAAACATTAAGGAGATAATATTTTTTTTCAAATTAGGAACATACCTCACTACATCAAGTGTCTAGATATTTCTGTCATTCAACTTAGTTCTAACACTTCCTATTCTAGCTATCCGACAAGGTGTATTATTACTTGTCACAACACCTTTGAAATCTTATTCATATGTTGTAAATGCATCTGGTTGCCATCCCAAAAAACAAAATTTCCCTAGGAATTAAGCCTGAGTTCTGATACCAACTTCCAAATAGAAATTCAACTAGAATTTTCCAAATAGACTCAAATAGGATTTTGAAAGCATTTCAACAAATGGAATTCCTCTTAATGTCTACTTTAATTAGAATTTTCAATCATCTTCAAAATAGAATTCGGGTCACAGCCTAATTATAACACCATCTTTGCTAACAAGCCATAGTTTATGATTGTCCAGCAAGTAGAGTAGCACCTTGGTAATGAAACAAACACCAGCCTAAATCACCAAAAACATCCACAATTGTCTAGAACTCATTTGAAATAATCTCGTTGTCCAAAACACTGAAGTAAAAGTCCCAAGTGTTTTTCCTTTTTTTAACGCGATATTTTCGTCTCCTCCAAACGAGATCGCCTAAACCATCTTTACCGGAATAACTAGCTCATGCCAGAATAATCCTTCTACGTTTTCCCTATAGAATAACTGGTATTGGCACAAAATGTAGTTCATTAATACTCAACATTGATAAATCCAACTCAGGGTGCAGTTCAACCATCCTAGTCAATATCTCACAAGCAACTCGTCTCCAATAGATGGCGAGGTCAGCGTATTCCATTGTCTTATGAAAGTTCTTGATATAACTCTAAACTCCCTACTCCCAACAGTCATATCTGCTGCATATCATCCACCTCTGTAGTTAGACCCCTACCTGGACTTTCAATTCATCTTTCTCTTTATTGGAAACATCCTAGGAATCAGAGGCCATCTTTTGATGGTTGTCCGAAGTCTCTACTCGCTTTGTTAAAGCATTCATCTCTGAGCGACAAAGATGGACTTCATTTTTTAGACAATCATTTTCATCAACTGAAAACTCCAACTTTGACGCAGGCTCGGCTTGCTTAGTCTTGGGAGCCTCAACCTCATTACCCAACCTTTGGGCCTCAACTTTAAGTGTCTTGGCCTTCTCTTCGACCTTATTAGTCCTCTGGAGGAACTTCCTATTCCTATGAACTCCCTCATTTATATCTGATATGTCACTATGAAGCCTATTGCCCGGGGTCTGAAAGGCAATCCCAACCTTCATTGGCTTGACAGAGTCGTAAGACTCAATGTATAAAGAGTACTTTTCTGACTTGTTCTTCTGATAAACTCTTGCAACCACTTGCACCTTGGGCAGGAGCATAGAGAATGCAGTAGGGTTGAGCTCTTCCTTATGACACCGAGAAAATTTTGGGCCCTATCTTCATTTTACCCATGTTGGGCGACCTTTTTCCCTTTCTTCTTCCAGATAGACTTGTTCGGATATTCCACTTTGCCCTCTTTGACCCAAAAGGCGGTAATGGGCGTTAGGACTATTGGCCTCTCAAGGAGGGTCATCTGGCGAGTAGCAGACGAAAGAAAACTACTCACATCAGCTACCTTCCTTTTATTTTGCCTCTCAGGAGGAGGCTCAACTTTCTCCTTTCCTTTGCCCGTGGTGGCATTTAAGGCTTATTTAAATGGATTATCCGAGCCAATTTGTCCCACTGTTGCTTGTATGTAGAGGTGGAAGTGCTGAGGATCCGACCCTTCTCACCGACTTTCCTCATAAAAACATGTCGAGCCTTAGGTAATCCTTCGTATCTTGCTTGTCTACAAAAGAGCAGATGCGTTAACATTTCAAGAAGAAATATTAGGGATGGCAAAAAACATTGCCGATTCAGGCAACTCGGGCTCAGCTTGAAAAAAGTCCGAGTTGGGCCCAGCTCGGGTCGAACCCCAATTTGGGGAGTCGGCTCGTTTTAAAAAAAAAAACATATTAAAGCTGCCCAGAGCTGCCTCTGCAGGCAGCTGTTTAAATTTTTTTTTATTTAAATTCTTTTTTATCCAAAAAAAATCGAGCCGACTCGACCCGCTAAAGCTCAGGCCAAAAGCTCGGGCCAAGCCTAATTTTTTTAGGCCGGGCTTTGCTCGGCTCAAGCCCAAAAAAGCTCTAGCCGATTTCGAACTTTTTTTTTCGGCTCGACTCGTTGACATAGCTATATAACGGTAAATATATTAATGAGGTCATTACCTTTTGAAGCCGTGATCTAATGCTTCACAAATAAAGAGCGTCGGGTAATCACGTTTGAAAATAATCTCCTTTGGTGAAAGCTTGTAAATGCCTCTGATAATAGGCCACTCCAATGGTTTCAACTCGAACCGGTAAATCGTAGGTGCAAAAATGAATCAATAGGCAAAAAATACCAAGTAGAGAACTCAAAGCTTGGGCATTTCAGATTAGAACTCACTATATTGGTGATATTGGATCGGCACATTAAGTTCTAGGACTACATTGCCCTCCACCGTCTACCACTTCCCTCTAACCCAAAAATACGATGACTTTCACTCCTTAATGGAGGTCAGTGTGCTTGAGTTAAAGGACGGGTGAGAGCCCCATGGATTTATACAGTACCAACCTTTAAAGACCATCACCACCCCCGTGAGCTCATGGTAGCCCGCGAGCTCGTCAATTTTTTTTTTTTTTAAAGGTAAACCCTTTTTTTAAAAAAAAATGTATATACCTTTGCCTTGGACTAGTCCACAAGCCACTCGACTAGCGAGCCAGCTTGCTCGGCTCGTGCTCGGGCTCATCATTTGACGAGTTCAAGCGCCGCTCGACCCGTTTGCCACTACTAATTATGAGTTTTTAAGGATAATATATTTTGAAATATTATTATTACTATTTTAAATATGTGGTTAAAAAAGATGAATTTTTTTTTCATTTACGTGTAATATTATTTCATTGAAAAATATATTATTAAAATAAGGAAAATAAAAAATGTACTAAATTATAACAGAGACCAAACTGGTGCTTAGGTTGGTTTGATTTAAAAATTATGTGAATTTACTTTTCTGTACAGGTGGCATGACCTTGCATCTGTAATTCGACAATTCGTTTCATAATGATTCAAAAATCGGACCAACTCAATCCACGTCCATCCCTAATTATGACTCACGATTTTTTAAACGAATTCAGTATAATCAAATTATCTCTATATGTCAAAGGATCAAATTTTACTTATTTGTGTTGTTGAATTAAGCTGCGTGAATAGGTTTTTAATTGACAAAGCAAAGCTAAGATTCATTTTCAACATTGCCCATTTTTTTGCATTTCAAAATATTTGCCCTTTTCTTAAAATGGTATTCTCTGCAATTATTTCCACAAGAATGCATAAAAACGTGATTTGAAATTCCAGCCTTGAGAAGTTACCATTTCAAGCAACATCTACTAATGAACTTTTCACTGTACAAGTTGGTCCTAAGAACTAACACACTCGGTAAAGATTCAGGGCCAAAAACTGCGAGATAGAAGATTTAAAGTACTTGTACAGAATTTAGCTTTGCAACTCCTTTTCGAGCTGTTGCCTTGACTCTGTTTTTGCCGCCAAGACGACATCATCAAGAAATCCCCTCTGTGGAAACTCGTCAGGCACAAGACTTCGGTAAATTTCAAAGTTTTCTTCAGCTTCCTTCTTTTTGTCCAGCAGGCTGTAAATGATTCCCTGCAATAGATTTCATGCAGCAATTAGTCAAGATTGTATAAAACAAATATCGTATCCTCCGTAATCCCAACCCAACAAATAATTAACTCAAAGGAGAATTCGAAAAAGGTAGCCCAACAAAGGTTTGTATCGTTTGAGTATCAGTTATAAACCTGACTCTTAGGGCATGTTTGGTAAAGAATACTTGATCGGACTGTTGGATTGTGATGCCATTTTTTTACATTTGCTCTTCAACCATGGGCTATGATGAAAACTGGGCATGGCCCATTGCTGGATATTTGCTAGCCATTGCCCGATAACACTTAGAAACCGGCCCAAAACCCATCCCAACAAAATGACATGTGTGTTGCTCTGTGCCCTTGATCTACTATCTAATCTACGATGATGGTGAAGTGTATATATATACCAGCTGAATAGTCACTTGAGCCCTAATTTTTCATTCTGTCCTCTGCTGTCCTCTGCTATGTGTTTGAGAAGTTGCTGGGTTTTTTCCTACGTGTTTTCTTCTCTTGATTATCCAGTTTGATTCTTTGTGAATAGTAGTTTTAATCATCAATCTTTGTGATTAGAGTTTAAATTAATTATGTGCTTGAGAGTTTTAGAGTGTTAGATCAATCTGTTTGGTCTGGGTTCATTGAGTAGCTGCGTAGTTGTTTTCTTTTGGTATTGGTGTCTTTATGGCTGTTTCTTTGTACAAAAGGGTACAATGAATGATTTCTGAACCTTATGTGAAAATAAAATCCAATTGATCAAGTTATTGTCCCTGGATTTTCAATTGACATACTTGGATCGATGTGGAATTCATAAAAACCCTAGATTTCTATTTTTTCATTTTTGTCGAATCTGGGTTTACTGTTGGTGACTTCTTGAGAGGAAAGTGATCCTCTAGTGACTGTAAACTGGTTATTTGTGAACATTTTCAATTCTTGACTTCATGACCGGTGGCTCTGCAGAACTCCTAAGAATCTTGGTTGAAATCTTCGAACCTGTTTGGTTATAATTTCTAACTCTTTTCACTTCCTGCTATTCTTTGATTCTGAATAATATAATTCCCCTAGTTTCCCCTGTTATTTCCTCCAATTTCTCGTGTCTATGAATTGTGCTTTGACCTGAGGTCTTGAACTTTATGAAATTCTAGTGAATTCTAGCACTCAAGAATTTGAGGAACTCCCCATGTTAATCTGTTTAACATTACCGTGGCATAATTTTGGTGAATTACTGAAACTGTTGGTTAGTTTTAATACCTCTGCTGATTTTACTTTCAATGTGGTTATTAATCTGCTTATACTCACTATTAACTGTTCACGTGCTGTTCATTGAGTTGTTAGACTATTGTTTGAATTGATATTCATCTCTGTTTTTTGTGTTGCACTGAGGTTTGTGTGATATTCTATTGGCTTTGAAATATCTGTTTTCTGCTTCTGTGTTAAACTGTGACCGCAAATATCTTTTTTTTTTTTTTTTTTGTTGATTAAAAACTTCAAATGAGAACTACAACTTTTGAACTTAGAGTTTTTAATGGAAAATGAGATTTCCCCATTTGGCAGTAAAAAATGAAATGGGTCTTAGTTCAACAGAAAATTATTAAGGCTATAACTGGTGATTTTCCTGCTCCTATGACTGACAATTAAAAACTTGAATCTGATGAACTTGCTTATACATCTATAATTCTTCATTTATCTGATCAAGTGCTGAGAAAAATAGGAAAACTTGATAATACTTAGGTTTTGTAGGAAAAATTAGAACGGTATATGTCAAAGAGTCTGCCTAATAAACTCTTCCTTTTAGAAAGTTTTTCAACTTTAAGATTGATATGTCGGTATGTCTAAAGACTTAGATGATAATCTTGATACTTTTATTAAATTAATTCAATATATTACTAATGTTGGGGATAACTTTTTGAAGAGTATAAAGTTGTTATCCTTTTGAATGTTATACCTGATGTATATAAAGATGTTAAGTCTGCTATTAAATATGGTAGAGATACCTTAACTCCTGAAATAGTGATTAATTCTTTAAGAAGTAAGGAATTAGAGTTTAAGGTTGATAGGACTAGGAAGGATTTTGAGAGTTCATTTGTGAGAGGGAGACCCATGTCCAAGCAAGTGAATGGTCAGAGTCATCAAGGGAATAATAATTCTAAGAAGAAGGGGAAAGGGAAGGGAAGATTTAGATCAAAATCTAGGAGTTGAAATAGGAAGTGCTATCGGTGTAGAAAGACAAGACACTTTATAAAAGACTGTTATAAGAAGAAGAATGGACAGAGAGATAAAAGTGGATGAGGGAAATGTAGTTGAACCCTTAGATGAGAGAACTGTTGATGTCTATATGATGACAGAACCCATTTCTGATTTGAATACTGCAAATTATGTAGATAACAGTGATCAGAATAGTGAATGGAATTTGGATTCAGAGTGTACTTTCCATATAACCTCTAGAAGACCTTGGTTAGAAAACTTTACGGATCTTGATGGTGGAGAAGTGGTTATGGGTAACAATGTAGCTTGTAGTATTAAAAGAATTGGTAGTTTGACTTTTGAAAATCAATATACATTTACTTTAAAAAGAGTAAGGTATGTTCCTGATTTGAATAGAAACTTGATTTCTATGGGTAATCTAGATGATATAGGCTGCAAGGTCGGATTGGAGATGGTTCTTTGAAAGTAATTAAGGGTTCCTTAGTTATTTTCAAAGGTATCGAGAGGAATGGTATATATGTCACTAGAGCCAGTATAGTTCAGAGTCATACTGCTGAGTCCTCTAGTACTGAGATTGATGCTACCCTGAAATAGCATCCTCAGCTAAACCAAGCCCCGGGTGGTAGCCTAATCGAAGAAGTTGAGCTTGTAGGCTTGCACATGTGAGTGAGAAGGGCCTGCATATTTTGAATAGGAAATGAGCATTTGGTAAGAATGTGATTTCTAAGGTTCATTTCTGTGAGTATTGTACCTTAGGAAAACAACATAAGCTTCATTTTAATACTGGACAGCATAAGACTGCATATATCTTTGAGTATATTCATTCTGATCTGTGGGGCCCATCATCTACTACCACTCAAGGTAGTAATAGATATTTTTTATCATTGATTGATGATTTTTCAAGAAAAGTTTGGATTTATCTTTTGAAACAAAAATAAGATACTTTTGAAAAGTTTAAAAATTGAAAAACTTTAATTGAAAATCAAATAGATAAAAAGATCAAAGTTTTAAGAACGGACAATAGGCTGGAATTCTGTAATTCTGAATTTGATCAACTTTGTAAAGATGATGGGATCCTCATGCATAAAACTGTTCCTTATACTCCTCCATAAAATGGAGTTGCTGAAAGAATAAATATGACTATCTTAGATAAGGTTAGATGCATGATGATTAGTTCAGGAGTTCCTAAAGTCCTTTGGAGTGAGACTGTTATGACAGTTATGTATATTGTGAATAGGACTCCTTCCAATACATTAGATGGTAAGATGCCTAAAGAGGCATAGTCAGAGAAATTATCTGATTATACTAATTTGAGAACTTTTGGGTGTGCTGCATATTCTCACCAAAGTCTAAGCAAGTTGGAGCTTAGATCTTAGAAATGTATTTTCATGGGGTATCCTGAAGGAGTTAAAGGATACAGACTTTGGGCTAGCGATAAAAAAGGTTTTAGAATGATAACCAGTAGGAATGTGACTTTTAATGAAGCTGATATGCCCTGTTTGAGTAAGAAAATCTCTAGTGATGTTCCTAAAAGTGAAAAAGATGAGGAGACTAGGATGCAGGTGAAATTAGGTTACTCTCCTGAACTTGTTGGGGAGGAACAAGTTGAGAATGAAGTAGGTAAGGAGAGTCACGGTGTTACTGGTTCACAGGAACCTATGGAAGGTAGTGAACATGACTTAATCAATGAATTAGTTGATTCTTTGAGTTATTATCAACTTGCCTGGGATAGAACTAGGAAGGAAATAAAGGAACCTATTAAGATGAGTGATTATCAATCCTTTACTATTTTGTCATATCAAGATTTAGCTTTTAAGGAGCCTAAATCTTATCAAGAGGCCTTAAGTGGTCAACAATCAGTTGAGTGGTTAGGTGCTATGGAAGAAGAAATGAAGTCTCTAGTTAAGAATAATACTTGGAAATTAGTTCCTAAACCTGAGAATAAGTCTTTAGTAGACTATAAGTGGGTTTATAGCATTAAGGAGGGAAATTCTTCTAAACAGCCTCTTAGGTTTAAACCTAGACTAGTTGCAAAGGGGTTTACACAAAAACATGATATTGATTACAATGAAATTTTCTCGTGGTTAAATACACTACCATAAGAGTCATGCTTGCTTTGGTTGCTCAATATGATTTGGAACTTGAACAAATGGATGTTAAAACTGTCTTCTTGCATGGTGACTTAGATGAAACAATTTATATAGTTCAACCACAAGATTTCATTGATTCTAAAAGACTAATCATGTTTGTCTTTTAAATAGGTCTTTTTATGTTTTGAAACAATCACCTAAGCAATGGTATAAAAGATTTGACAACTATGTGTCATTTATTGGTTTTATAATAAGTGCATTTGATCATTGTCTTTATTTTAAAAGAAATTATAGTAATGATGTAATTGTTTATCTTCTTTTGTATGTTGATGATATGTTGTTAATTGGACATAAAATGAGTGATATAAATCACATTAAAAAGGCTTTAAGTGCTGAATTTGAAATGATAGACTTAGGACACGCTAGGAGAATTTTAGGAATGAATATTAAAAGAAATAGATCAAAACAATCTCTTCTTTTAACACAATCCGATTATGTGAAAAAATGTGTTATCCAAGTTTGCTATGCATGATTCTAAACCTGTTACTTTGCCTCTTGCTTGTCATTTTAAGTTGAGTAAAAAACAATGTCCTCATGATGAATCTGATATCAAATACATGCAAAAAGTGCCTTGTGCTAATGTTGTTGGATTTGTTATGCATACTATGGTATGTACTAGACCAAATGTTGCACATGCTATTAGCATTTTGAGTAGATTTATGGCAAACCCTGGTCCTGAATATTGGACTGCTTTAAAATGGCTTTTAAGATACTTAAAAGGTTCTGCGGATTTAGATTTGCATTTTAAATTTTGTAAAGAGGGAGTTGTGTTAAGAGAATATATGGATTCTGATTATGCTAATAATAGGATAATAAGAACTTTGTGTGGAACATGCATAAGTTGGAAGTCTCAAGTGCAATCTATTGTTGCCTTATCTACTACAGAAGCTGAGTATGTAGCTGCTACTGAAGCTATTAAAGAGTCTTTATGGTTTAAAGGCTTGTTGATTGAATTAAATGAACTGCATAATCATATTGTTGTTTATTGTGATAGCCAAAGTGTTATTCATTTGTGTAAAAATCTAGTTTTTCATGATATGACTAAGCATATAGATGTTATGATGCATTTCATTAGAGATATAGTTCAGAAATAGTCCATATTGCTTGGAAAAATCCCTACACAATTTAATCCTGCTGATATGGGAACAAAGGTACTTCCTCGTACCAAATTTAAATCATGTTCACAAATTCTAAGAATTGATACTGGTTGAATTTGTTGTTTCTGTAGGTGTGGTTCTTCTTAGTGTTAGTGTTGATAAAAACTAATGTATTTGGTTGTTTATAACATTGGCATCAAGGGGGATAATTGTTGGATTGTGATGCCATTTTTTGACATTTGCTCTTCAACTATGGGCTATGATGAAAACTGGGCTGGCCCATTGCTGGATATTTGCTAGCCATTGCCCAATAACACTTAGAAACCAGCCCAAAACCCATCCCAACAAAATGACACGTGTTGCTCTGAGCCCTTGATCTACTATTTGATCTACGGTGATGGTGAAGTGTATATATACCAGCTAAATAGTCATTTGAGCCCTAATTTTTCATTATGTTCTCTGCTGTGTGTTTGAGAAGCTGCTGGATTTTTCCTTCGTGTTTTCTTCTCTTGATTCTCCAGTTTGATTATTTGTGAATAGTAGTTTTATTCATCAATCTTTGTGATTAGAGTCTAAATGATTCTGTGCTTAAGAGTTTGAGTATTAGATCAATCTGTTTGGTCTAGGTTCCTTGAGTAGCTGCGTAGTTGTTTTCTTTTGGGTATTGATGCCTTTGTGGCCATTTCTTTGTACAAAAGGGTACAATGAATGATTTCTGAGCCCTACGTGAAAAAAGAATCCGGTTGATGTTGATCTTTTGATATTGTTCAATATACTGTGGTATTTTTGCTTCCGTTGAATTAGGCTCTACACGGACTAGATATATTTAATACCGTCAAGTGGCTCGAGTCCAATACTAACTTCAATCGTCTTGCCTCCTTAAACGGTGAGTGACTCTTTCTTGCCATCTTGCAATGCATTCTTTAGAATACCTTAGTTTTACATGACTATTCTCGTCTCCAGCATTAACAAAGAATAATTTAAAAGTCTTCTGTAATCTTCGTCAAAGGTTAGCAATTGTCCAAGCAAGGTTAATAGCGTTTCGACCCAAAAATTATACAATTAATTACTTCATCTGAACCACCCAAAGGTAAATTAATTCACATTAATCTGAAAATATGGCTCAGCAAATAATCTTCTAGCGAGAAAAATTTATGTACATTGGCAGGCCCCTATGCACTTTCGGTCCCAATTCTTCCTTTTATTGGCACTGACCACCTCAACCTATTGGTTCTGTGCGCAAATGGTTCTTTTGGATGGTTTCGTACATTTTGTCCATTCAAGTCATGTGCAGTGCACATGATATACATAATATAATGAAAACAAACTTATAAGAAAAAGAAAAGGAACTTCAATAAACAAAAATTGCACTTTCTTCCCCAAACCCACAGGCCCACCCTCCCCTCTGG
>CAIGRB010115528.1:21079-47641 GCA_903798255.1 Fraxinus quadrangulata
CCCCTCTGGTCTTCCCCCCCACACCACCACCCCCAGCCTCTCTCTCAAGTCCCACAAAAGTGGGATCAGTGGTGATGTCCATTGGGTCTCTCTATCTTCAACTGAATAGAGGGGGTCAGTGCACAGGGGCCATATATTAGGGACCTTGTGCCATTTTCCCGAAAAATTATGGAGAAAACTGGAGAAGTTTCAAAAATAAAATAAAATAAACAAGGAACACAAATATTTGCTATTTCACTAACCTGGCAAAGATAAGGCCGAAAATCCCTTGGATTTTCATTAACAAGAGCTTGAAAGTTCTCCAACGCCTCCTCGAAGTTTCCCTGCAAATGAGAAATACATAGGATTTCCTGAATACTGCAGTATGGTAATCAACAGTCCAGAATAATTTCAAAATTCAAGCATTTGATAACTAGAGAGAAGTCTAATCCTAAAATATCAATATCATATAAGTAAGAATAAATCAAAACCATCATAACTAATGAGTAAGAAAATGATTCCTATTCTTTATTATTCTCCCTCCCTCCCTCCCTCCCTCCCTCTCTCTTTATATTTTTCTTTTTCTATTTTGGTTGGGAGGGGCAAAAGTGGGGAAGGTTGGTTGTTCTTGGATTTAGTATTTTTCCAAATCTTGATGTCTGAATAGATAAATGAAGCCAATGTGGTTTAGAAACCTAACTTCGCTATTAAGCAGCCAAAATTAACTGACAGAGATGGTCAAACTGTTACCTTTACGATATGCATCTGCGCGATCAATATTCTTACATTTCGCTCTTCATTGACTCTTTTTTCAAGACGAGCGACCTCCAAAGCCCTTTCCAACATCTCAAAAACAGCTGGACCTTCGTGGTTCTTATGCATTACCATTGCCAGACCCTACAAAGAAAGGAAAATCATAGACAAGTTCCACTATTAATTAGCAGTAGTGGACAGGCAGTAAAGTTTCACTATGCATTAGCAGTAATGGATAAAGTAAGAGAGTATATCGACCATGAAGTTAAACTTTCAAAATGCAAATTTAAATACTTAGATGATCTTAAGTGATTGAATAATAACCCATGCAGCGTCATTAAATTTTCACCACACCATAACATAAGCAAGCAGGGGCATATAACAGATGTGCACACATGATAATATAGTACATGGGAATGCATATGGAAAACCTGATACTCTTTTATGTCATAAAATTCATTTCATTCTTGACAGCATAGCTAACATATAAACTTCAAATCAGACATTGAGCAAACATGTAAGGTCGCATCCCAACATGACTTCATTAATAGGAAAGAACATCAATTAGTCACGAGTGGGATCATACATCACCTCTTAATCTGTAAAAAGCACGTATATAATCTGAAAAAATCATCATGAAGGCAGAAAATAAATTGCAAAAATATACCCGGACAAATTTAGGATGAAAAAAAAAAAGGTGAACTACAGTTTCAACTTTCAAGCATTTATTTGACCAAGAAGTCATCACTATGCAGCAACGCAATCAGTATCAGTGCTAATTTTACTGTAAAAATTTGTTGGTTGAAGAGGGGAACGAGTGGGACATAAACATCTAAGGAAAGTGAGCGAGCAACCTAACACCTGAAAAGGTCAAAACAAGCTTATTCACAGATACAACTTCATATCCAATTTCTTTTGACGGGTCAGGTTCAATACAGCTGAGACCTTGATTATATTAAAATGAACACCATGTAAAAAAAATTCCTTTAGAACCATTTGGTCAACTTCATTATGTATCCACTCATGAGAAGTCAAAAATAATTATATTATAAAAATCACCATTCTTCCTTTGTTTTCCTTTCAACTCCAACCAAACTAAATAACCTCTTTCCCTCTTTTGCCCAAGCAAGGTTAAGTAATGGGCTAATCGCAGTCATCAAACTCAGGAAAGGGAAAGACAAATTCTGCCATTTACACTCATTGTTTTGCAATGTATGTAAACACAAGAATTTTTAATTTCACGAGCCTAGAAACTTCATAACGTAGGAAGCAAGCATCTCTCCTTAGATAACCATATAGATATAGCACAGTATTTCAATCTTACAAGTTATAATAGTCATAGCTCTTGTTTAACAAATGAGTTGAAAAGGGCAAAATGAGTCGTGCATAACCTCTTTGATGGCAAATTGTCAATTTAAACAAACAAGAAGTTCTTGTATATTTTGGGAAGTATTTCCCATTCAACTATTCCCCAGGGGTGGGGATCCATGTGCATATGTCGTTCTTCATGTACCTCTACTAGTTTGAAGGAGGTAAGTTAATCAATCAATAGAAGCCTCCTTCCAATGGTATCCACAATAGTACTGTGCAAAAAGTGTATCTCATCAAGCTGTGCAAGGCTGAAGGCAATGCATAATTTGTACTGAAATCAAGCCAAGTAATACTACACGTAAATGTACATTTTCATTCGAGCATAGTTATAGTAGATTTATTCATCATAAGCGTGCATAAAGGACACATTAAATATTCATTTCTACAAGCAACAACTAGAAGCACAAAAAGCATGCCCAAAAATATGATGGCAAAATATTAATAATGCAAGTACAAGGCACAAGAGAAAAGGAACAGAAATAGTCTGGGATGTAGAAATCTAGGAACAGTGCAAATACACTGATTTCACATCAGAAGTTGGTTGGTATGTATCAAATCATATTGTAAATTAAGGCCAGACTAGGTAGAGTTATCAGTTACCCAAACTAGATCCTTTAAGCCATCGGCAATCACAAATAATATCACGTTCAGGAACTATATATTGAATAACATATACATCAGAGAGTTGTACTAGTAAACAATTATAGCTTCTTCTTTTTTTCTCCTTTGAACCCAGGGAAGTGTAACTTCAGTCGAAGGATACCTTGTACCTCTAAAAGATAAGTGTCCTCATAATTCATATGCTTTTCGGTTTTCTAACACCATGTTCAAAAAATAAATCATGGAACAAGTCTTTGAATACGAAATTTTTAAAAGGCCTCTATCTGTAGTCAAAGTGAAAAAAGGGAGCAGCTCTAATGTTTTTGTGTAAAAGGCCTATTTTAGATGTCAAATGCGAATTAGCCGCATTAAAAAAGGCGCTCTTCTCCAATTCATACTCTCCACATGTTACCCGCCGCCCCTCCCATCAGTCCTGTAACTGGGTTTCGATTAACTTAGATGTAATATTTACAGGTAAGCTATGAACCATGTATGGAAGGGTCAAGAATTTCCTATCTTCAGAACAACTGAATAGAAAAATATGTAATCAGATGAAAGCACGTAACATAAAAAGGGGAAGAAATATCATACATGCAAAGCTCTAAGCAGGAGAGGCCTCTGCTTGAGTATGTTTTTGAACAAGCTCTTGGCCTTACCCAAATTTCCTAACATTTCATGACAAAGAGCCTGCAGAAGCCTCCACTCCATTTCACTAGGCTCAATTTTAATCAATCTCTCCACATACTCCAATGCCTCTTTAGTCTTCCCACTCCTCATCTTCACATTAACTACCATCTTCAGAGCCACAACATCTTTTGGATTTTCTTGCACTAACTTCCCATACATCACCTCTTCTTCTTCAGTTGCACTACTTTTCCCATTCCAGTCCTCTCTTTTTTGGTCAAGACTCTCGGTTTCTTGAACAGGCTGTGCCAGTAGAGGCCTAGATTTTAAAGAGCCCACGATAATAAGTGATCCCAGTAATACTGTTGCAATATTTTTAACAAGAATCTTGGGAATATCGTTCTGGGGTGGTAATAAACAGCTAAAAAGCGAAAATTCTGTTGTGGGTGCTGGTGAAATGTGGAAATTTTTGGTTACTATGGGATGGAATTTGGATCCCTTGGGGTTGTGAAAAAGAAAAAGGGAGCCACGAGTGTTGGTTTTGAAGGGATTTTGTGGACATGGAACATTGGAGGTGGAATTAAGGTTCCAAGAAGCAGAGAGTGAGATATTGTGGAGAGATGAAACAGCCATTATCGAGCCAGCAACTGAGGAAAGAAGCGCGGTGGGGTTTTGTGAGCACAGGGTTTAGGTTTCTTATTTGTTTTTAAAAGGCCAAAACCTTTGCCTCTATTATGAAATACCCCCTATCATTTTATTTTGATGAAAAAGTTCCCTAAATGGCCCAAACCTTGTGAATTACTCCCTATTGTCCAATTCCGTCAGTTTAGGCCTTAAATGCACTAAAAACTAAAGAGGTCCAAAATTAAAAAATGGGAAAATTGTAGCTATGGTCCCAAACCTTTTCATTTATTGTAGATTATACCTAAATATTTTATTTGTGTCACCCAATCTCAAACCTTTAATTTCGTCGTACTAGGACAAATGGATTAATATCGTCTATTCCATTGTTAGTTGAGCAGAAAATTTATTCTTAACTCTTTTTTGATCAGTTTTAAAAGAGTAAAATGATAAATAATCAACAAAAAAGGGAAATCTAGTCCCTATTTGGCTTCATTTTTTAAAAAATACATTTTTTCAAAACTTATTTTTAATCACACATTCTCCCGTAAAATAATATTATACGTGAACGCAAAATTTTTTCTTATTTTTTTACCACATATTCTCCAAAATATCATTACATTCCAGAAAATATTGTTCTCCAAAATCTCAATTTAATGAAGTCCAAATAGAGCCTAGTGTGATTGGGGAAGGAGATAAGGTTTTGAGAGATGGGATGGGGGTGGGTGGATTTGAGTATAATTTGCAACAAATTGAAAGATTTGAAACAACACGTGTAATTTTTCCATTTTTAAATTTTGGCTATTTTTAATACATTTAACGCCTAAACTAATTGATTTAGATGATAGAAGGGGTATTCTGGGGACCATATAGGACGGTTTTTCACCAATATGAAAGGATATGAAGTATTTCATAATAGAGGCAAATGTCAGGAAAGTTTTGCATCAATTACCCTTTTTTTCAAATCTCCATTACTTTTCTCTACCATTCTTCGAACACTTAGCATATACTTAGTTTTCATGTTTTTAAATTTAATCAAATATACTCGAGGTCTATTTGGCAAAACTTTTCTACTTTTGAACTAGTTTGCACAATTTTTTTAAAGCACTTTGTTCGACTAGAAATACTTTTGGAGGAAGCTGATCAATATGACATCCTCGTTAGACTCTCTTACAAGACGCACAAATTCGACTTTTTACTCAAATTTTTGAATTGAGGCCCATGTCGAGTTTAAATAATTATTAGTTGTTGATAAAATAGTATTGTATAGTTATATTTTTTATTTTTGAATATGTTTGGAAAAATAGGTGTTAGCCTAATTTCACCATTCCTAATATTTTGGGAAAATATTCTAATATTTGCTTTTTGAAGGAAAAATAAATTTTAATATTTGTTATATTAATATGTGAGAATAATAGATTTTATTTAGATCAAAATTTGCCCTCTATGAATGTGCAATGCTTCTAATCTAATGCAATAAATAGTACTCGGCACTAATTAAGATTATTGATTCTATTTGAATAATTTTGAAAATGAGGGTAGTACAATTTGTTGTAAATGATAAGTTATTGGTGAATGACAATTGTATCCCTACATCCCTTGATATTATTACTATATGTATCCATATTCCTTCCCTATAAATATAGGATTTTGATTTTCATTATAATACAAATAAATATATTGACTTTTATCTTCTCTTCTATTTTTCTCTCTTTTTATGATGCTTTATCAGCGCGATTCTCTAAAAATTAAAATGAATTAGGATATCGGGCTTATTAATTTCAAACTATTCAAGAGTGCTAAAGTTGAGAGAACAATATTTGAGTGTGAAGTCCAGTGGCTGGCGGATCCGCAGAGTAGGAACACTCAATTTCCATGATTATTCTTGGCTTTCTTCATACCATCATGCTCGCCAGTCAGTTCTCTATTTATTGGGTTCGTATATCTATTTATTACCCACCATTTAAATTAGGTTTTTTTTTGCTATTGGGTTAGTTTTTTTCCCTTTGATGTGCTTCGAACAAAGATTTTAATTTTCCAGTGGTCGAAATTGATTTGCATGCAACTACAATCATTGTACACCTGATAATTATAATTATGCATATCGAATCACCGTATTTTTTTTTCTTTTTGTTTATCGTTCGATTAATAATCACGTTTTTATTCTTTTCAATACGCGTATGATTTATGAATTTAGTACTCGTATATCTGTCTATTATAAAATATTGTTGCTCCTGAAGTAGCACACTATTATTAATATTCTAGTTAGATTTTACTTACTTCTGAAGAGCGTAATTAAATAAAATCTAACATAAATTATATTTACTCCTGAAGAATAAATTTTTATATAATTTATTATTTCAAATAATAATATGTTATTGTTCATCAAGAGCATGCCATTCTGATTCCAATATTTCAAAAGAATATTGATATACTATTCTTGAAGAAGCAAATATGTGGCTCTTGAAGAGCTATTGTTTCGAAATATTGCCCATGAAATTGCACAACATCATAATTAATATTCAAGAAGAATATTACTTGCTCCTTAAAAGTATGAATTATAATTCTCAATATTTCAGAAGAATATTAACATATTACTTTTGAATGAGCAATAATAAATATAACATGCTCTCGAAGAATCACATATTTCAAAAAATATATCATTTTGAATTCATGTTTATCCCTGAAAGAAAACATATAATTAACGTCATGAGGACATTGATTAATTTGATTACTTGAATGATATATGATTATATAATACTTAATCATATTCTTCGAAATTAAATAATTGAATTATATCTTATATTGAACCAGAAGTTCAATTTGATTTTATTGTTTGGCATGATCAGTTGTACCCTCACTGGATCAATAATGATGCAAAATTAAATATTCAAATGGATATTCAATGAAGAACCGCAAAATTCTTCAATCCAATGAAATCGTATTTGTATTTGTTCTCTTTATTAAAAATTGATTATTGATCGTTACTAGTTAAATAATGATTGAATTCTCTATATTTCCGAAAATTAATTATGGCGATATATGGAGCCCCTGACCCTCCACGTTGACCATCTAGATATTATTTGTATCTAATAAATTTGATACAAATATTAGATGATTGTATGGTGTTCGCAACCTAAAATTTGCGAAAGTGATACTCAAATTATGAGCATAATTTTCAGACCATACAATTAAGCCGGTGTGTCTTTTTAATACTAGTAATCCTAAATCTCAATTTTTTAATAAATGTTAGTTGAGATGTCGATAAATAGTTTAACATTATCGTTTGTTAAACGCTTGCAATTAATTTAATTGAGAACCAAATACTTCCCATTTCAGTTTAGGGAAAGCAATTACTCATCACATTAACATCACAGTTCTCATAGTTATAACTTGGCTTATGTTCAGAGCCTAATTTTTTCATCAAATTATTTCGATAGTGCAGTATATGTAAAATTAATCTACCACAATATACTGAGATGGAAAGTAAAAAAATATTGAGAATAAATGCGTAGTATGAACATTTATCCCAAATGGGTGATACTTTATAACTCAGTAAAAATGATTGTCAATTTGATTTGACAATTCTCTCAATATTAGGGGGAATAATGAAGAAGCTGGAAATAATATACAAATGCATCATTATCTAAATTCTCGCAAAAGATAATTCGAACCAGAAGTTTGAAAGAAAATTCATTTAAATGCATTTATTGACCAAAGAGATTAACAATCTCACACATCAACTTTAAATGCTGCAGCTCGAATTGATTCTTGGAAGGACAATTCGTTGATATTATATTTGATAAATTTATGGCAAGTCTAAAGCGTGATGATATTTGATTCTATTACAAAATCCTCCAAACCAAAATGGAGCAATTGGTAAATATGGCCTTATTAATGAGGTATATAATTTTAATGAGTATTTAGACATAACATATTATAAAATCTTAGCAGAGGTTCAAATACCTGAAATAATGAAAATCGAGATATTTGAATAAGTTATGTCATTATGGAAAAAGAAATAGAATCGAAAAAGAAAAGAAAAAGCTGTCGACAATACTTTTACACATGATGTACTGCATTATGAATAGCGATGAATCGAAATAAATTCGTTGAAATATATTGATAAAAAAAATAATTGGTCAAATAAAATGACGCGATCAGACTGAAATTTATTAGAGAAACCCGAAGTTTCTAGACGCAATCTTAATAAATTTGAACTTACTAGAGAAGCCTGAAATTTATGGATCTACAGTCTGAACACCTAAAAGTGTATACTTAAACAAAAAGAATTTAAAAAAAGTAAAGTCGTAATATGAAATGTACGACTCTTTATAATGAATTCAGTGAAAACTTGTGTAAATAGATAAATTATCACGTGGTGGATGTAATCACAAGTCTCTAATTTATTAGTCTGACAATGCATTAAATTTGACATGTATATAATAAATTTGATTATAACCAACTTATCTGACATAGCTATTAATTATACGTTGAAAGATTTAATATGCTTGAAGCATATAATTCAAGTAATATTATCATGAAAGGGAGTAAACACGCATTGTACTCCTTTCCCTTAATCGATGTTTTGTCCCATTAGATTTTTCTGGCAAGGTTTTTAATGAGACAATTTTTGTGACATATTCAAAAGAATAAATATACTTTTTTTATTTCATTAGAATTTTCCCACAGAGTTTTTTCTAATAAGGTTTTAACGAGGCATATTCTTTGTATAATGAATGTCTATATAACCTAAAATACATTTATCCTCAAAATAATACTTTGATATATATGAGACTCCTGAAAAAATCAACAAAAGCTATTTTTCGAATAATCATATTATTGCAGTCATCAAGTTTTGTCCATCTAAATTTTTTTGAAGACATTGCTGTACAAGATATAAATATTGAAGATATTAACATACAAAACATGGATCGCTTGATACAAGAATTGAAATTAAGGGGAGTAGTTGTACTCTTTTTCCTTCGATCAAGTTTTGTCACATTGAGTCTTCTTGATAAAGTTTTAACGAGGCAACAGTTTATTACTCTTCATATTTGTATTCTTTGTTGTTGATATTTTTGTCTCATTGGGTTTTTGCCAAATAATGTATCAAGAAAATAGATATTTTGTAATGTGTCAAGGAGGAGTCTTGTAAATGATAAATTATTGGTGAATGACAATTATACCCCTGCAGCCCTAAATATTATTACCATATGTATCCATATTCATTCCTTATAAATATAAAAATTTAGTTCTCATTATAATACACACAAGTCTATTGACTTTTATTATCTCTTTTTTTTCTTTTTTTTTTATAACACAATTATATTATTACGTTGAGAATGATTTAATATATTAATATAGTATATAACACGAAATACAAATAACTCACATTTACCCCCGTCTAGTTCATCTAAAATCTAAATCAAATTCGACGAATTAATTTTAAACACACATTTATGAATCCATAACTTTTCAACCATACATTTCATCAATTATAATAAAAATTTGAATTTTAGCAAAACCAAACAAGGGCTCAAAGTTGTTAATTTGTATTCACGTTGCCTGTGCATTATCCTTCTTATACCATAATAGTCAAATTTCAAAGTAATTTTGAGCAAAACTATTATATCCAATTATGGTGTATCGTTTTCCATCTCTTATCTACAGCATAAAAATTGGACAATATTAAAGAACAATAAAAATTATTGTACTATCTTGTCTCGTCATGTCCAGCATTGCAGTGACGAAGACCAACGCTAAATATACATCCATCAAGTTGAATAAGTTTCAACCAAGTTTTTACATTATATCAATTCTAGATTAGATTATATAGTACACAACATTACATCTCTGCAGCAAATGATTTACCACAACCACAGGTTTGTGTAGCATTTGGGTTCTTGAAATTAAAGCCTCCCCCAATCAGTGCATCACTGTAATCCAGTTGCATACCATATAGGAAGAGAAGGCTTTTTGGATCACAAACTGCTTGATGAGAGAAAGCAAAAGAAAAATATCAACAGCAGCCAAATGGAGAAGATGAAAAGAGCAGCAGAATAAAGAAATACCATCTAAAGGTGAAATTACATATTGATCATTGAACTTCACTGAACTTGAACAAGATTAAAATTTGTTCAACCCATCTATGTTCGCTAGTCAAAAAAAGGCGCGACAGTTTAGTTATTTGCCAACTAGACAGCCAGTCAGCTTTTTTGTAATCAAACTACTAGACACAGGCATGATCACCAAATTGTAACAAAAACTGAAGTCCAGTCTGATTGTAAAAATATTCAAGTTCAGCAACCAACTTGGAACAAAATAAAGTTAATGACGAACATGAAAATTTGCTACAGTGCTCAGAGCATAGTTTTAAATCCGTTATAAATAGCAGCTCTGCTGATACAGGAGAAACTTCAATGAAGGCATCTTGTGATTTAGCATACTATGGAACAAACAAAAGAAATTTCAAAGAGATATCTACAAGTCTATAACTTCCAAATACTAATTTCTTTCACCAGTATAACAGCTCATAGAAATTTCAAGTATGGACTCAAATGCATGGTTTTGATTGCATAGTCGCTATGTCAAACATAATTATGCTAGAGAAAAGAAAAATGAACGAACCCTTTTCACCATCGCCGTTCTTCATAAAAGATTTAAGTAACTAGTGCACAATATGCAGTACTCTTCATGCTATTTAGTAATCTGTTGCTCAAATGCTATACTTATGCATAGCAATAGCAATAGCAATCAAAATGTATCCTTCCATCCATTCTACATGTTAAAGCTCAATCAAACAACTTTTGCCTTAAGAAATTTGGATTGGTCATTAAGAATATGAACTTGTTTCAAGGCCATTGTGAGTCAGATGCTATCCACCATTCCAATATCAGATAAATCAAACCTTTTAAACTACAAAAATTATATATATAGAAGGCCAATTTCCAGAGAAAACTATATCAGGTTCAGGTTTGGATTTTAAAGGTCTCATCCTCATTAAATCACCAACTGCAGAATATTAGGGACAGAAATAATGGTAACTGGTCTTCCATGAAGAAACATAATATCCTATCACTGTACTTCAGGGCTATAAGGACAGAACTCATGCTTATTTTTTTGTTGACTGGACACCCATGTTTAACACTCAACTATTATTGACAGCAATTTCAGCTTAAGTACAGACAAGTGCAACAGGACAGAATAATTCAATTTCAAATTCCTTGTAAGGAATTAAATGAACATGCAGTCATACCTATGACAAATCCATTGTATTCAATAAAAGAATCATCAGGTCTAGCATTTTCTCTGTTCTCAAAATCCATAGTATAAGACATGCCAGAACATCCTCCTTGTCTGACACCAATTCTTAGACATAAATCTTCATTTCTTTCAGACCTCAACTTATTGAAGTGCTTCAATGCATTATTTGTCAAAGAAATTGCAGGAGCAAGTCCTCCAGATGTAGGTGGTGCTAGAAGACAAAAGCAGGTTATTAATAATCTCAAAAACAACAGATAAAGACTCAATCCCAGCACATTAGCATACTGGTAACCATAAGCTTGTTCACGTAGACATGGAAACATGTAAACTACGCATACCCAATTGCCTTAAATAAGAGAACTCCATTGATATTTCATTTGGTTCTCTGACGGTTTTCTACAAATTCCAATAAGTTTAGTTTGATAAACAACTTGATATTTTATCTTTTCTATGTTATCTCACAATTCAGAAAGTCATGAATTTTGATAGATTTTTCTTTTAGATGGTTCTTGTGGTTCATGAGTCTTGGCGTGGTTCAACATAAATTATTTACCTTATTTAAGAAGGTATAAGGTAGAACACATAAAAAAAGAAACTATGATGTCTCATAAGTCAATATACGAACAAAAGGATTGGATGGAACTCAATCAAACTGGTTTCTGGTCGTGTATCATTTAACTCTAAGCTTCATCTTCTTGTCATTTCAATTACGATGGGATACTTGACTTTTTTAAAAAAAATCCATTTGAGATCGAAAAACATCCTCCTCTTAGGTAAGAAATTGAGTTGTCAACATCCTTCAAGCGTACAATGGATACAATCTATGTGAGGTATGTTGACAAATTAGGTGTGTTCAGAAAAACCCTATCCCTAATGCAAAGCGCCAAGAACTTACAAACTTGTCACCTACCTTCCTCGATGAAAATAGATAGTTGACAGTTTACAAAGATGTATATAAGGTTTTGAATCAAACCGAAATAGATAAACTAATCCCACATACAACTGGTGAAATTTTATGGCATTTTGAGAAGAATGTCTAAAGATTATGAATAGGCAATCATAAAAAGGGTTATTTGGGATACAAACATTATTTTTTGTGTGCGTGTGTATTGGTGGGGTGGGGGGCTCAACGGAGTAAATCAACACATCACATTTACGTCATCAAAGATACAAGAACTTACCATAAATTGTTCAAACAATCAATGCATAATGTATCAAAAACATTTCAGAAATTGAGATGTATCAGCTAGATTTGTCAACTATAGAAGTCCATTACTCAAGATTTTTGGACTTTATCTAAAGAAGGAGCGACGGTAAGGGCAGATTAGGCATCTCCACCCTAAATGAATATTGGCTCAGAAGTGATTCGCCGATGGTTTCTATATCTACAGGGAGTTGAGGGATATAGAATAATAGAGAGAGAGTTTCCCTAAGAAGTATTCAGTGAGTAAACCATTTGAATGGCTTTGACTAAAAGCACAACACACTATACAGAGGTGCTTCAACTTGTTTTCGGGAATCTAATGAGTGTGAGGCTAGTGTTTGCGGAAAAATGAAGAGCATGATCAGGCTAGTGAATGAACCTAAAAATTGTTCTAATAAGGTTTAGCAACATAAACCTTAATCCATTTTATTACTGTCCATTCCTAATACTAATTACTATCCATATGCCAAATGTACCTAAAAGTAATAAACCATTTCATAAACCGTCTTGGCCTTTATATTAAGCCAAACATGCTATAAAACAAGAAAAGGCATTAACACCTTGATTGGATCCTCGCTATTTCACTTCTCGAAAGCAATATATTAGTTTAATTTTTGAAATTTTCTTTCCCAAAGCTTCAATTTTTTCTTATCTGCCCCTTGTTAAATTTCACTTCACAGTGCATCCCACGCTTGCACTGTCATTTCCAAAAAAAAATATATATATATATATATTCACAATCCCCAAACCCATGAATCTATTTCTTCATAAACATATTATTTCAAGCCCTTTTTAGGCTTGGATATGTGAGAAAGGCTTCGACACCACCGGTGTGAATCACGAAGTCAATAAATAAAACATTCAAAGGCGAAAACCAAAAATCATCAAGTATCCCACTTTTATTCTCTATATTTTATCATCATTGAAAAAAAAAAAAAACTCGATAAATTGATCCGATTCCGTGTATGTATACAAGAAATTACCTTCCACTGAAGCCGAACTGACGGACAAGAGGGGCCTTTTGCTATTGAAAATTGAAGGTGAAAAACGGAAAGAGACTGAAGAAGAAGATACAGATGGAATCGAATTTGATAAGCGGCAAATAGATGGTGGGCATCTCAAGGTACCAGAGAAAGCCATTGTTTTTGCCCAAATGAACTCCACAGACAAGAAGACGATTCAAGAAACAATGGAGTAAATTGTTGGATGCGTGTGTAGGTGGGTGGGTGGCACGTGGGAGTCTTACTTTGGCTTGCGTTTTGGTGATGACCTTTGGGTAGGTTGGATTTTACTTTAATCGTTTTCATTAAAAAAAAAAAAAAGGGAACTCCTTATATTTTTGAGGATTGTATGTAATGGGTATTATGAGCCACCAAAATTTGGAGATATTTAGATTTTGACTGCACCAATTTTTGTTATTCTTTCTCCCTTTTTTTTTTTAATATTTTAGACAATTAAATTCTTCCTATTTTGGTTTAAACAACTTCCATCTATCGTGTTTTCAATGTATCGATAATTAACAGTCGAATTTAAAATATTTCTTCGCATTTTACATTTATTTTCGGTTTCTAACCATGATGCATGCTAAACTTCAAAGAGCCACACTTAGCTGGTACATTGGCATAGGCTTCTCAGATGAAAGACAATAGATATTCCGTTAGAAAATATAAAAATCATTATTTTGCTAATATTTTAATAAATATATAGATTTGGGATTTTTTTTATCGATAAATAAAAAACACTGAGCATACTCTGTAAAACAATATCAAGTGACTCATACAACTACTCGGACATACCAGACAATAAAATAAATATGTACAAACGATATGATCTAAAGATCTATTGCAAAAAACTCAAATTGAATCAAAACATTCGAATACAAAGAAAATATAATTTTGTATACGTGTATTTTGATTCGTCTAACAATGCTACCAACATGTGGTCTCAGATTCTAAAAAATTCTCATATTTCTTGCCATCCAAATTTAGTAGACGACGGTTGCCAATGCAATCCTCTTAATCTCACTCTGCCATGAGTTCTCTCTAACTGCATTCTTTTTGGGTAAGGGGAAATCCCGAAGGCAAACCCCCCCACCTGTGCTGGAGGCCCCTCAGCCAGGCGGGTTGTAAATCGAGGGATATGCACGAGTGGTCTCTAACTGCATTCTTGATCCACTTCAATGTTGTCGCAATGATAGTCATTGTTCTTCTAAAGCCCAACCATACCTTAATATTCTTCCACACTAGTGGAACCCTCTCGTGAATTACCAAAAACACAAGTGTCATCTATGTTAAGATGCGGCAGCTGGTCCTTAGTAAGCAATCTGGATTGCACTTCTAAGGCCAAGTGAACAATTGTAGTGCCAGGGGGCTCTATGATAGGTGGGGGTGTGGCCCCGGCAGTATAGCATAACCCGTAGATTTGGCATGATAGGTATTTATGCCAATGTACCAGCTAAGGTGGACCACTCTTTCGTGGGCCAATGTACAAGAAACTGGGAGGAAATCAAGGTAATGAACTAAGTATCAAGAGCCTAGCATTGTAAGGTGAGAAAGAAGAGAAATTGAATAAGCAGCAAGGTGGTTTATGGTAATAATGAAGAGTTAAGTGAATGATCAAACACTCGAAAGTCGAATAAGTGAAAAGACGAGCCAACGCATGCACTGAGTGGGGAAATTAGAGTACAAAATCAGATACAATATTATCCAAGAAGCAAATGACACCATTGCAAAGATAATTAAATGGGGGAGTTAAACGCTTTTTACGGTTTGCAATTACGAGTTTTCTACCAAAAGTTGTACGCAAATCATTGAATATCGCCCTTCGCCCGAGCATTGGAGCATTGCTTGCTGGCGCAAACTCTTCCCGCAAGCCAATCTTGAAGAAAAATAGAGATAATTGCAGTAAAAGCTCTAAACTTTTGAAACACTAGCAGACTTTCCACAAACCTTTGATTTGTTGCAGCGTCACCTCTAACTTTTCCAAACGTTGTAGGTGAAGCTCTTCTGGACAGTTTCCATCCATAATTCCGTCAATTAACCAAAAATTTAATTTTGACTACATTTTTAATATTTTAAAGAGAGGTAAAAGAGTAACTTTATAATTATTACATTAAATAATTAAACTAATTAAATTAAAAAAATAAGAAATTTAAAAAAAAAAGGCAATGTCTTCTTCTTCCCCACGCCCACGCCCACGCCCACCCCTTCCCCTTCCCCTTCCCCTTCCCCTTCCCCCACGACAAACCAAAACCCAAAACTGAAGTTTCAATGGTGACATTTGAACATCGGACCCCACGAAAATGGAAATTTTTTCCCTTGGAAATCCTGTGACTAATTCCGTATATCTCGCAACAAAAAACACTCAAATGTCTCTTGTTCTCTCTCTCTCTCTCTCTCTCTCTCTCTTTTGCCACCCAAAAAAAAGGCTCTGTTTATGAGGAATTTTCTTATTTTTGCTCTATTTCAAATAAAAGATATGTATATATATGAAAAAATTATTGAAAATTATGAAGATGAGGAAAATGTTTTATATTATAAAGAAAAATATGAATTGTTATAAAACTTTATTTAGATATTAAAAATATTTATCACCTATCATGGAAAAAATCGAAAGAGATATTATGAGAGATATCAATAGGTTAGATAAATTACAACAACAAATTCAAGATATATTATTAACACCAGAAAACTTAAAAAATAGTCAAAAGAAACAAATATTAAAATTAAAACAAGAATTTTTTTTTAAAAAAGCAGAAAGTTTTGAAAAAATAAAAGAACTTTCGAATGCAGAAATTAATAAATTAAAGTTTGATAAATTAATAAAAGATTGAAAAGACAAAGAGTGTAGATTATTTTGTGCTATCCAAACAAAAATAAAAGAATGAACATAAGTGAAAATTTTAATAAAATCAATATTGAAAATATTAATAAATGTTGTTCAAGATTTAAGAGATGAAATAAAAGAAACTAGAAATGATATAAATATATTAAAACTTGAAATCAGAAAGCTAGAAGAAAATAATAAAAATAAAGACAAGAAAATAAATAAAAAATTTATAGAAAAAAAAATGTCTAGAATAGGAAAGAAGCATATAGAACAAGGAAATATAGTTATAGAAACGGGAAGTATGGATGATGAATTTAGGAAGAATATTTTACCAAAAATACTAAAAGAGGAAAAACTAATAGAAAAATCATTAGAAAAATTATTAATTGAAGAAAAATAAGAAAATCAGGATAACATAGATGAATGAAAAATTAGATTTACTTATAGAAAACTTTGATCAATTAAGTCTAGAATATTTAAGTGAATACCAAGTTTTTATGAATATTGGAGGAGGACCTCAAGTAGCAGGAACCTCTAAAATAGAATTACCAGAATGCGAAACTTATGCACCTATGTCTAGCAGACTATATAGACAATTTTATGATAAGGTAACAGAAAGATAACCACCTAAAGGAAATAAATATAGAGATAGATTTGAACCAAATGATATTTATGATAAACATATTAATCATTGAGGAACAAAATTAGATTTAGATTGTAAAACAGATACTAAGAAACCCTTATTAACTTAGGCAGATTTAATAATATTATTCTTTTTATATAATAGAGATGATGCATGGGAGAATACAGAAATGATAATAGAATTTTTAATAGTATGATTTGAAAGAAATGTTAAAGATTGATGGGAATGAATAAATAATGACAAAAAATTATTAATGAAAAGAAATGTACAAACAGAAATAATAAAATTAGATAGACAAGGTATATAAGGATTAACAGAATATATTACAAATGAATTTTTAGGAGAAAATTGGTTAAGAAATGCTGAAAGAGAAGCAATAAGAGAAAAAGAAAATGTTAGAATTAGATTGATAAATTTAACAATATGTGACATGTGTAAAATTAAAGAATATACTTGTGAATTTAAAAATTATTATTATGTTCAATTCTATAGTAATGAAAATCAAGAAGTATATCAAGATATGTATTATACTAAATTATCAGGTTCATGGGGAATATATTTTAAGGTAGAATTTGAAAAATATATTAAAGAAAATATAGGGATACCTAAAACACGAGGATCAAAGATAAAAATTTTATTTGAAAGACTTGCATATATATGTCAACAAAGACAATTATTGAAAAAATCAGGAAAATTAACCAATAATATATTGTGAAGATGTTGAAAAACCTACACAATGGGAATATAATCCTAAAAGGAGTTACAAAAGAAAATATAAAAATAGAAAGTTTAAAAAATTTAGAAATTTTAAGAAAAAATACATAAAATCAAGGAGAAAATATTATAAAAGAAAAAATAAACCAAATAAATAGCAAAGAAATAAATCTTATAAAAAAAGATAAAAGTCAATGTAAATGTTGAAATTGTGGAGAAATATGACATATAAGTCCTGATTGTAAAAAGAAAAAAGTAAAAAATATTACAAAAAAAATATTTAGAAATAAAAGATGAATTAAGAGAAATATCTGATATTGAACAATATTATGATCAATAGGTATTTATAAGTGAAACAGATTCAGAAGATAATGGAACGGAATCTGAATAAAGAAATAGAAGAAATGGAAAAAGATAAAACAAATATACAAGAATATGAAGGAATAGAAGGTTATAGATTAAAAGTAACTTTTGATAATAATAAATTCAAAAAGATACAAAAATTATCCTTAAATTTAAAAATAGGAAAATGAGAAATTTTAGATCGAATATGAAAAAAAAAAAGAATAGCAATAAATGAATACCATAAAATCGAAAAAACTATAGATGTTAGAACCACCCAATGAACACATAAATTAAATCTTTTAACAAAAATACAATCGAAGAATTATTGACAAAAATTAATAAAAAATAAAGTGGAAAGATCCAATATGTTTATTTAGCAGGAATACAAATAATGTTTAAATCCTTATTTAGAGAAGGGATAGACTCACCCTTAACCGTAAGTTTACATGATGAAAGAATAATAAATCTGAATGATAGTCATTTAGGAACTATATAAGGAAATTTAGCATATCAAAAATTAATATTTACTTGCTATCCAAAATATTGTGTTTCACTAAAAGATAAAAATTTCAATGAAATATTAGGTTTACATTTTAAGTTGCATAGAAATGATATAATGGAACCATGAGATCAAATTATAACTATAGAATATAAAGCCTTATATACTTTTACTAATTCTAATTACGAAAATATATATTCTAAAAAATCATACATAGAAGTCCATAAAGAATGCAAAGATATTAGTAAAATAGTATAACCACATAAACAGATAAATTTAGTTCCAAAAAGTTATGAACTTAGTATAATAAGGAATAAACCTGAAATAATAGAATTTAGAGAAGAAGAATACCCTGATAATAAAATAATATTCAATGATGGAAGACTAATTAAAAGATCAATAAGTCTTAGAATACCCAATAAAAATCAATTATGAGAAACTAGTAATATAAGAAAAATAGAACTTCATAAAAATGCTGCAAATATGAAAATAGAAGGAGAATATTTTAATGGAAGAGAACATATAACTTGACCAAATATATTAATAGATACAAGAGCTAGTGAATACCATATAACTTCAATAATAAATAAATGATTAATAACTAATAGGACTGAACCATATAAATATGTAAATTTTGATGGACAAATACATACTATAAAATTAGAAGTTAATGTACCAATAAAAATTGGAGGAATTCATATTATAGTACCATGTTATATAGATAATAGTATGAATACAAATCCTCATATAATACTAGGAATGCGTTTTTTGAATGGATTAAAAGAATATAGTATAAAACGAGAATATATAACTTGTAATGAACAAATTATATGTTATGTAAAAAGAGTAATGAATAATCAAATAAGTTTTCCTTTAGCAGTATATATACAAGTTACTATTGTAGAAACAAATATAACAACCTGTATTTTAATAGATACAGGAAGTGATATAAAATATTCAAAGATTTCTTAATAAAATCATGGAATAATAATAATGAAATAAAGATAACGAGAGTAATAGGAGAGAGTACCCAGATAATAAATAGTGCCGATAAAATTAATATAATATTAGGAATTAATCAAATACTAGTTAACAGAATATACAATTATAATAAATTAGAATATGATATATTATTAGGAAATGATTTCATACAACAGTTCCAGTATAATAAACAAAATAATTATATGATAATGTTACAAACACCATGTACACATTTATTAAAAATACCTAAATAATTTAAACCTTATAGAGTTCAACCAACCTTGCGTAGTGATAAATGAGAGAAAAAACTCATTATACATAATGAAGTAAAAAATAAGAGGATATCATACAAAAAAGTTTTAAAACAAAAATAGAAATAAGCATAGAAAAAGTCATAGAACAATTAGAAAAAGTTTATGGAGAAAATCCATTATTATTTTGGAAATCATATCATCCCAAAGCCAAAATAGAACTAACAGAAAATGTTATTATAAGAGTAAGACTAATGATGTATACTATACAAGATACACAAGAATTTAAAATCCAAATAAAAGAATTATTAGAATAAAAATTGATTAAACCAAGAAATGAACCACATAGCAGTCCAGCCTTTATGGTAATGAAATATTCCGAGCAGGTTAGATGAAAGGTCAGGATGGTAATAAATTATAAAGAATTAAATAAATATACTAAATTTGATGGATACTTTCTACCAAATAAATAAGTTCTAATAAACCTTGTAAAAGACAAACAATATTATTTAAAATTTGATTGTAAATCAGGATTTTGGAAAGTCAAGATGGAAGAAGATAGTATACAATATACAACATTTAATACACCTCAAGGTAAATATGAATTGTTAGTTATGTCATTTGGTCTAAAAAATGTTACACAAATATATCAAAGAAAGATGTATAATATATTTAGAAAGTTTAATGAATTTTTAATTGTATATATAGATGACATATTAATATGCTCTAATAATAAACTAGAGCATAAAAATCATTTGATACAATTTATAAATGAATGTAAAAAAGAATGAATTGTACTTTCTAAAATAAATCAATAATTGAGAAATAGGAAATTAATTTTCTTGAATTATCAATAGATAATAAATGAATAAAATTACAATATCATATATCTAAAAAGATATAAAGTTTTCCAAATAAATTAGAATTTAAAGAACAAATACAAAACCTAGGATGCCTAAATTATGCAGAAAGATTTATTGAAAATCTTTCAAAAAATAGACATAAAATACAAATCTTACTTAGAAAAATAAATACTAAAGGATGGAACGAAAAATATATAGAAATAGTTAAATCATTAAAAAATGAATGCAAAAATTTACCAAAATTAAGATTATCAGACGAAAAAGACAATTTAATTGTTAATGTATATGCATCTGTTAAATATTGGACAGCGATATTAAAAATAAATTTAAATGAAAGTTTTAGATATTCAAGTGGAACCTTTAATCATGCAAAAATAAACTATACAACTCATGAAAAAGAATTACTTGCGATCATTAGAGAAATAAAAAAATTTTCATTATTTTTATTATCTAAAAAGTTCATTGTTGAAACTGATAATTCTCGAATTGCAAGATTAGTCAGGAATAAATTACCATCAGAACTTCAATATAGAAGGCTGCATAGATGGCAAACTTATTTATCATTTTATAATTTTGATATAATTCATATTAAAGGAACTAATAATTTTTTTGAAGATTTTATCTGTCGAAATATTAAATTTGAAGATGGATGATATCAAAAAATCCTTGATAGACGCTAGAGAACGAATGAACTTCCTCATGGATGAACCTGAAGATATAAAAATGAGAATTGAACAGTTAGCAGAAACTCTTCAACATAATGTTAAATTGTTGGTAGAAATCTCTAACTCTCATTCCAATTATACCAAACAATTGAGTGAAAGATTTGATGATATTACTTTACAAATCGGATCACTAAATACCAAATAGGGAATATTAATTGATACCAAACATAAGATACCAATAATATAAATATGTACACAGCAAGGAAGCAGCAGTGGACCCAGTCAAATTAAAAGAGATATACCAAGTCCTAGAAAAATGACCATAAAAAGCAGTGATGAACATACAAGGTTTATCAGAATTAAAACTGATGCAGATGATGATACCTCTTTATCAACAAAAGAAGACGAATATAGATAATTTGCCAAAATTGTTTATGAATTGGAGGAAAATGATTCATATTTCATATCCTCAGGAGATCATGTTTATCCAAAATTAATTATTACCAAATATGCAAACCCTTTGATGGTCAAAATGGCAACAGACTATAGATTTTTAGATCTCATTTACCCTAGAAAATATCTAAAAGAAATTGAAAAATTTGATGAAATATTCAGATCCGAAGTATCAAGATTTGCTTAAGGCAGATCCATTTACATAAAATTTTATTCAATAAGTTCAGAAGTTGATGGAATGATATTTTATCCTGCAGAACATATTATTACAATTGGATATGTTGGCCGAGATTTTTAGATTGAAGTCGATCAAAATAAAAAGGCAATGCCGAAGATCACCAGATCATGAATAAAGTCCCGAAGAGTTTTAGGGATGAAAGTACTATGCAACATTGCAAAAAATTTATATGACAAAAAATTTAAATGCCTATACCAATATGAATGATGGACATTCCTTACCAATAATGGGAAGGAAAAATCAACACTATTTAAAGAATATATTATGAAATTAGATACTTATCGAATCAATGGAAGCCCTACAACAATCCAAGAGCATGCCATTGAGGGATTGTCACACATGCCGACAAAGATAGATAAAGATAATTGGATATAAAGAAGATGTGATATAAAGAGGACAACTATGCACAACAATGGAGAGGCAGGAGTGCCTTTGATAAAGATGTGACACAAATAGTTGATGAGGATAGAAGGCAAGTGCGCCTTTAATAAAAGTAGATGAATTATTGATGTAATGGACGTAAGGAATGATGTAAGAGGCAAATAATTAAGCATCATAGAGTAGTATAAATAAAAGCCTTCGGGCTAGAAGAAAGAAAGAATCGCTTGAGCACTCAAACTGTGAGAAAGCCAAAAGATTTATGTCCTTGATAAAAAAAATTGTATATCAATTATCTTTGAATAGATTCAGAGCTCAGAAGGTTACTCAGTTCTGAGGATAAGGAACCAGATGAAAACTAAGGTAAAACTACCAGGTTTTGCCAAAATTAGAACAATTTTTTTCTAAGATCTTAAGAGAATTGCATGAATTAGTATAATAATGTTTTGTTTTAAAGAATTATATCTTAATCATGTTTAAATGTTCTGATATTATTACTTTATCCACATTAATAATATGCCAGGATATACAATTAAAGGATTAGATAATTTATTAGAAAGAATGTTACTAGAAATAAAAAATATTATTCATAGATAAGAAAATACCAACATAGGATCTGAGGAATATAATAAATTCAATGAAAAACTTGAACAATATGTAAAAGATTATTCTAATCTGTTAGATCATAGAATGAAGCTATATCACGAAATTCAAAATAAAAGATGGGACTAATTTAAAACTATTCTGAAAGAAATGATATAAGATACAAAATATAATAACTCATTTTATTAAAGGTAAAATAGACTTTTCATACATAGACAAAACAATAAGTTTGACCAAGGCCAATTATAAAAATCCCCCGTTAATGTAGGGGTTTCTCTTTATTGATTCCATCCTTCCAGTCTTTGACCATTTCCCATTTGGGTCATATTCGGATCCTTACGGTGTATGATCTATTTGATGGGTATTGGGGGTCATGGGTTGCGTTAGCTCCAAGAATGCCACTATTGATTTACCTGAATTCGATGCCGATGCCTCTTCATCTGACTCAACTACAACAGGCCGAAGAAATGGTTCAGGGCACCATCTGCATTCCTTATCTTCATTGCGTGCATTTGGTCGGAACCTGTGAAGAAAAGGCGCAGTCATGTGGAATATTCCGGGAACTTGAGGTGGAGGAAGGGATGGGCATGGGGATGAGAAGAAGAAGACATTGTGTGTTTTTTATAATTTAATTAGTTTAATTATTTAATGTGATAAATATAAATTTACTCTTTTACCCCTCTTTAAAATATTAAAAATGTGGTCAAAGTTAAATTTTTGGTCAACTGATGAAATTGTGGATGAAAATTGTCCAGAAGGACTTTACCTACAACGTTTGGAAATTTTATGGGTGACAGTTGCAACAAATCAAATGTTTAGAAAAAATCTACTAGTGTTTCAAAGGTTTGAAATTTTTGCTGCAATTATCCCAGAAAAAATATGTTAAACTTTATGAAACGTTAAATTTTAAAACTTGAAAACCTAATCACTTTATTGTCAATATCCTCCATGTCAAATCATCAAGAAAATTAATGATGCGGAACATACATCAATTCTTTGGGAATAATTATTTATTACTAGATCTTGAATCTTAATTATTGGTTTTTTTGGTTCTTGAGTTCTTAATCTTGATTTTGGCTTCTTACTCCATAATCTTGATTGTCTTATTTTTCGATTTAATTGCTCTAATCATTTTTCTCGATTCTTGATTTTTCAATCGTTGTTATTAATTGTGGGGTTTGAATCTTCCTCTTCAATATGATTTCTTTTGCATTATTGTGTTGATGAAATGATACAAAGAATGAGAAGTTTCATATAAATTGAGGGTTATAACCCTATTTATAGTTTCCTTATGTATTTGGTCTATCGTCATATACAACCATAATGGATCCGATCTCTATATATATAATCCGGCTCACACTTTATTTAGATTATATAAGCCCAACAATTTAATTCTTTATTAGACCTCTTTAATTGAGCTCAATTTTAAGATAACTTTATACACAATTGATTACATATGTAAACTCACGTGACAAATTAATAAACCCAACAATCTCCCACTTGGGTCACATATATTACCTTATAAATATGTACAACCTTATGATTTCAAAACTTTTGGTTAACTTTTGCTATCATAACCAAAAGTATTTTCGAATAATATCGTACATTAATTATATCAATATAGGATCAAAGTGGTCTTCGTTACAAGTATCACAACTAAACACATCAATAGTCACGTATATCAACACAATCAAATGATATAGATTAAGTGTGGATGTGTAGTATGAAAATTACATGTAATGTAATCAAAACATGCATCTTTCCAACTGGTTCTACCTTATTCTTTAATGAGGTCTATCATAAAATTTAATTATGATGAAACTGAACTGAATACTTTATTTATAAAATAAATCAAATATTCATGGATAAAAATATGTGTCTAAAACAGACAATATCCAAATAAAAACTCCAACTTAATTGGTATATCATCAAAAGATGCAATAGCTATGTGAGTATTATGTTCATGAAAGACCTTGAGTAGTAGCTATTTAGTAAATGAATCCATAATTATGGAATTTGTCATTTGTCATAATATGCTTTATATAAACCTAACCACTCTTAATTCTTTCATTGACAACTAGGTACTTAATATCTATAAACTTTGACATCATAATACTCATGTTGGAATACAATACTACCATTGCCACATAATAACTAAAGCGATCTTTCAAATTCATCCAAAATATGCAGTCTAGTGACAATATTTTGCATTCACATTCAATTATCAGATCAAAATATCCAATGATCTCCAATTGGTCTAATTTTTCTGAATGTGATCATGTAATCCTTAGTTCTCTATAGATACCGAATAACCTAATAGTCGCTTTCCAAATTTTCATCCTAGAGTTATTTAAATATCTGTCCAACATTCCAACAATGAATGATATATCCGAATGTGTGCAAACCTAAGTATACGTTAAATTCCCAGCCGCTAAAGCACATGGAATTTTCTGTGTTTTTCATTATTTTAAGTTTATCCTTAACGTATTAATTGAGACTGAATTTGTCTTCTTTTGCAATAGGGGTATCATTTGGTTTACATACCAACATCTCAAATCTTTTAAGAACCTTATTGATACAATTCTTTTGTGATAATTTAAAAATACATTGAAAACGATTCTTGTGTATCTATATCTTTAATACAAAAGAGACGTCATCAAAATTTTTCATTTCAAAATTCCATGACATAAATCTCTTAGTTTTGTGCAATAAGCTTATATCATTGCAGACAAGTAATATTTAATCGACGTACAATACCAGAAAATATGCTTACTCTCATTGAACTTGTGATATATACAATCATCACCTGAATTCATCTCAAAATCAAATGAGATAATTATTTGATGAAATTTGTGATACTATTAAAGGAAATTGGCCTAAACCCATAGATGAATTTCTTTAATTTGTAAACCATTTGACGTAATTTAAATCAAAATGTGTGACAAATACCATAATAGTCCTAAAGGAATCTTTCATAGAAATCGGAGAAAAAGTCTCTTTAATGTCAATGTCTTCTTTTTGAGACGAGCCTTTGCAACAAGACGAGCCTTATATCTCTCCACACCATCTTTCGAATCCTTTTTGGTTTTAAATATTTAGTTATAACCAATGGGTTTCGCACCTTCATGCAATGTGATAAGTTCCAAAACGTCGGTGTTATTCATAAACTCTCTCTCTCTCTCTATGCATGACATCAATCCATTATTAAGCCCTTGTTTGACACCCATTTTGGAGGAAGAATTTGATTTGGAATAGTGATTGATGGAATAATGTGTGGTTAAAAAGTAAGAAGAATTTCTGGGTTTATGTGTAATATTATTTTATTGATAGAATGTGTGGTTGAAATGAAGAAAAAAAAATGAGAAAGATAATAAGAAAAAAATGGATGTCAAACAAGGGCTAAGAATTATTCCTTTGCATGGTTTGATGAAAGTTGATTGATCAAATATTCTTCCATCAATCCAGTCATCCTTACTTTCTCGGAGAAATGCTATAAAGTCATCTGAATTGTCTTTATCTTTTTTATAGTAGATTTCCTTAATGATATTTGTTATTGAGGTTGTTTTTCTGGAATAATTTTTTGATTGTATATAGGGAATTTTGTAATATTGTCTTAATTCCTTCTTGAACAAGATCTAGAGCAAGAATTTGTCCATGATCCTGATTATTGTCAAATATATATA
>CAIGRB010115528.1:47875-60123 GCA_903798255.1 Fraxinus quadrangulata
AAAGATAAAATCATTAACCTTATAACATTATCTCCCCTTGCAAACTCTACATTTTCAAGGAATCGGACAGTTTTCGTTTAAAAAATTGACCTAATAGAGGCATCTTTAAAAATTTGTAACCTCTTAATAGTTGCTTTACTTGGAACTTTATTGAGAATTTAAATTGCAATCTTTAGTGCCTCTTCCTAGAGAGATTCTAGCAAGATGAAATGACTAATTATACTCTTTACTACGTCCTTAATTGTTTTGTTTCACCTTTCAGTAACATCATTCATGTCAGATGACACGACATGGTATACTATATGTCGATTTCATATTCCTCTAGAAATTTTAGCAGAAGGCTTTGGATATTGTTCTCTTGATCGGCCATATCTGCCATCCACGATGGTCAGATCTGATACGTTTTATTCTTTTGTTGAGTTGATTTTCAACCTCAGCCTTATATGTCTTGAACATGTCCAGCGTTTGAGATTTTTTATAGATGAGATATAGGTATCCATAGTAAAAAAATCCGTCTATAAACATACTATATTACTGTTGACCATTTCAAGAAGTCGAAGTGAATGACCAACATATATCTGTATATATTAGTTCTAAGACGTCCGAAATTCTATTGGCACTTAATCTCCTTATGTTTATTTGTTTTTCCTTATTGTAATTAATATAAACACTTAAATCTGAATAATTAAAGGAATGAAGAATTATTTGTGACATAAAATTTTCCATTCTCTTTTGAGAAATGTTACATAATCGCTTTTACCATAACGAAGTAAAATTCTCATTGATTAATTTATGTGTAATATCGTGTGAATTTACATGCAATGTTTATTTGTAAGAGGTAATCGTATTAAGCAGATATAGATTATCGTAATCGGATAAAGAACTGATACCCACAATATTTGAATTTTTTTAAAAAAAGATCAAACTAACTATTTCTAATTGAATAAGAGTACTCGAATTTATCCAGTGTAGAAATAGAAACCAAATGTCGTCTAAAAGACGATACCACATGTCCCTTTTGAATTCATAAAATAATAACCAGTTTTTAATTACAACTTAAGGTCCCTATAGTCTCAACTTTGACTAATTTGTAATTGCCCCATATAGATGAATATTTAAGCATCAATTGGCTTTTGGCTGTTCATGCAACTCCACATAGACACTCTTATGTGAGTAGTGATACTGAAACTTATCCACCAAGTGTGTCCAGTTGACACTAAATTAACCTTAAAATAAATCAAAGTGAGAAGTGTATTTTTTTATACGCTAAACGTGGTATTTAGTACAGTATTTCTTTATGTATTCCAAATTTTCACAAAAATAATAGTTAGATTTATCATTTTCAAGCTTTTGCTGTTTATATTGAATCGAACCGAATGCAACTTTCTTATTCATTATAACTTGTATTTAGAGGTATGTGCCAAGTGAGTAATATCAATTTTATCTTGTTTTAACATTTCTTCTTCTTGCACAAAATATGAAAAAGAACTTACTAAGAGTTCATTTTTCATTTGGACAGTTGAAACTGACCTTAAATTAGTCGAATTGTGCAACAGTAGAAATCAAAATTAAATGCACAAGTAAGTCATCAGACAACTCAAGATTTAATGCTTTAGTTTTGAAGTAAGATGAGACATCTTCATGATGTACTCCCTTATGTTTTCTTTATCCTTATAATTCAGTGAAACTAGGTTCGCAAAAAGGCATGCTAGTTTCGACCTTATTGCCTTTTGTAAAGCGTTTTTCAATTTCATAAAAAAAAACTCCTTAGTAGTAGTTACCTTATCGCCCCTAAATGTTATTAGAATATAATTGGTTAGTTGACAGATATTATAGAAGATGGATTAACCGAATAGATAATTTAAACCTAAATAACATGTTCACGTAGGAATCCGTATTGATAAATCAATACTTTCAAATAATGGTGAACCTCATCATAAAAGACCGAGCACAACATGGATCTTTAGTCTTTGGACAAAAATACCAACTTGCAAGTGACACTATTGGTGCAGTAATTAAATATTGATAATAAATCATGTCAAATATCAAGTATCTTTGGATGACTTCATGTTCAAATAATGGAAAACTTTACAATTTTCACATATTTATTATCACATGTGTGTAAATTATTCAATCAAATATTAACCTTCTTTTGGACCGTCAATATTCACATGAATTACGTATACACAACCTTCCTCATATTCCAAATAAATTAATTTAAGAGAGATTACTTTGGTAACTTGTTGTTTCAACTAATCTATTTTAGATAATTTGTAATTCGAAAGAAACTATTAAGTTGGTATTTGCAGTTGATTATCCCTTTATATCTTATTATTATTTTTTTTAACAAATTTTTTTTTTTAATTCAGTAACCCAACACGACAACATCCAAAATCGAGCGATGCAGGGCTGAAACGCTGTACAGACAGACGTTCAACCCACACGCAGCTGATTAAATGATATTACCCCATTCTAAGCAAATTCTTTTCCAATGAAAAAATTTGTCATTTTAAGCATCTTAACATGCTTTCTTGGCACTAGAGGTTGAGGTTACCCTTAATTTAAGAAATTTATAATCTAATTCTTAATTTTAAAAATATAATCTCTCTCACTTTATCCATAATTATATGCAGGTAATATCAATTCTCAATACAGTATAACTTGATCTTGGGACCTTAATTCAATCATTACACGTTTCTATGTGATTCAATTAATTCACAAAATGCCAAAAAACAAAGAAATAAGCTGCCTAATTGATTCTTGTATTATCGTATAAAAACTGAGTAAAAGTCAAAAGTTTTGAAGTTTGTATCATTTAATCAAACAAAACTTGTTTCTTGACCCCGAGAAAAAAAACCCCAGAAATACCAACTTGTCAAAAAAATAAAAATAAATAAAAAATAAAAAATTCTGAAATTAAATTCTCAAAAATTCTTGATTTTGAATTTTAGGACTAGAATTCGCTTCCATAAATTGTAAAACACAATATATGAATTTTAACCCTAAAATTCTTTTTTTTTTTTTAAATTTTGTCAATGGTTTAACATGGAATCAGCTCTGATATTACTTGTTAAACTTTATGAAATTTTAAACTTTAAAATTTGAAAACCTAATTACTTTATTGTAAAGATCTTTCATGTCAAATCATCAAGAAAATTAATAATGCGGAACATACTTTAATTTTTTGAGAATAATTCTTTAATAATGGATATTGAATCTCTATTATTGGTTCTTGATCTTAATTTTGGCTTCTTGCTCCATAATATTGATTGTCTCCTTCTTCGATTTAATTACTCAAATCCTTCTTCTTGATATTTGATTTTTCAATCCTTGTTCTTAACTGTGCTGTGGATATTCCTCTTCAATATGCTTTATTTTGTATTCTTATGTTGATAGGATGTCACAAAAAATGAGAAGTTTCATATAACTTGGAGACCATATCCCAATTTATAGTTTCTATATGTATTTGGCCCATCGTCAAATACAATTTTAATGGATCCGGTCTCTAAACATATAATACGACATACTTTATTTAGATACTCTAAACCCAACAATTTAATTTTTTATTAGATTACTTTAATTTGGCTCAACTTTAAGATAATCTTATACACAATTAATTATATATATTGATCCACATGACAAATTAATAAACCCAACAAAATAGAGCTCGTGGGTGAGAGCTGCCCGTCAAAAGAGCCTTCTTGAGACATTTTGGTCGGATTTTGAAATGCAAATTTGTCCACGTTCCAAGGCAAAAAGACTATATAAGGACTTAATAGAGGGGGGATTCTGAAAAAAAATTGTAGGCTCTAAAGAGGAAAGAACAAGAGGAAAATAAATGGAATTGTTGGAGAGAATTTAAGGAGAAATTAAGATCAGAAGCTCGATTTTACTCCAGAAAACCTTCTAAGTGACGGATTCTTACACGATGGGCTAATTTATAACATCTCAGAATGAATGATGTAGCTTAACCTTAGTTCAATTAATTTCAATATTAGTATTTTAATTCAAGTTTACCCATTTTCATGATGCGGTAATTATTTAATTGACTACATTTGCTTGATCAACAATCATCTTAGGTTCTTGTAAGAGAGACATATATTCATAATTCTAGGTGACCCTTCTGGCGATTCTCAACACCTTCACACTATTGATTGTGTTATTAATCGACAGATAGAGATATAAATGCTTATTGCAGGATAAATTAAATGAAGGATAAGCAAAATCATGAATCCCTAAACCTCGATCATCAAAGTTTTCCTACAAACTTGACATTTGCTTGTTTTAATTGCCTATGTTACATTTTTTTTAAAAATTCTTATTAAAAAAAAAAAACCCAATCAATTTGTGGGTGTTATTTGACAGTTGAATCAAACTAGTTTTAATTCAGTCAAGTACACGTAGAACAATCTTTGTGAGATACGATATTCCTCGTTAGTTTACAACTTGTTCACATCCCATGCACTTACGACTTTGCGTTGTAGTAACGAATAATGTGATATGAAAATAATTAAGACAATCGTTAATTAGCTTTATTAGTTAATCATACCAAACACGCTATTATAAAATATATGCCATCTTTTAAAATATCTTTGTGAGATAAGCTAGTGACAATTTTTTATACGTTATTGAGTATATCATTTGAAAAGTATCCTTTGGGTTGTGAGGCTCGGCTAGACTCGAGATAGTGGGAGAAAAATATAAAGTAATTTTGAGTATTATACTTCTAAAATATACAAGATTTAAGATTTGATGGTGACTTTTCTCCTTTTAAGTTGTGTGCTTCAACGATTCACACTTGGCCAAATATGGAGCACCACATACCACCAGATTTTACTCGTCCACTTCAATGCGGAAGTCCAATTGAATCAAAGATAATTTCAAAACACGCTATTTAGACTTTTAAGGCATATTTTCATCCATTGAATTGGCAATATGAAATTATAAATAATTAAAATTAAAAATAGAAGAAAAAATTTGTATTTCCGTCTCTGAAGCCATCTTTTTTTTGTAGTGAACTATTGTTAAGATAATCTATCTGAATATTGACAAAATAGTGATACTTTTTGCATATAATATTTGGGAAACTACCTTAACAAGACTAGAGAAACTTCGTAGTTTGGTCATTTTTAGCAGCCGACGACGTTTCTTTTCACTTTCTTGCGCCATTTCACTTTCTCTACCGGTCATGTGGTTGCCCTTTTTCTCCTCCTTTTAATTTACTTTGATAAAGTGTGTACCATCTTTTAAGAATTAGAAATGTCAAGGTCATTACGGTCCCGAATATGGCCAGGGGTACTACCTCGATTGTGTATATAGACATCAAGAATTAATGGTTGGAGACTAATCTGGAAATGTTTGCTCCAACTTTTCGTACATGCACACATACATATTTGCCGTTTCTTTCTTTTTTTTTCTTTTTTTTTTTTTTCAGTCCATATGCATGGAGATATCATATTATAAATATCATGTTTGACCCTAATTTCTTAAAATTTATTTTTTTGCAAATTCATTTTCAATTACGAACTTTACGATATCCATAACTTTTATCAATTTTTCGATCACAAATGTCTTGAGACCCACCTTTAATAAACTTTTTATTCACACAATTCATCAATTTTTATCAAAATTTACTATGTTTTTTATGGATATTATTGAGAAAAGAATGTATTTTAAATAGCGATATGATGAGAAATATGTGGTTAAAAAGTAAGAAAAAGTTATTGATTTGATGAAAAATATTATTTTATTAAAAAATATGTGATTGAAAATGAATTTTGAAAGAACGTAAATCAAACGGGCTAAACTTTTAATTTTAGCAAAACCAGTCAGGACTAAAATTTTTGGCACATTAAAAACAATAATTTATATGAGGTGAGGTCACCATGCACGTGTCATCTAAAGCACCTTCATGGTATGCCACTAGGAAAGAGTAAATGAAGCTTCAAGCTTAAAAACAAAGTTGAAAAGTATTTAAGAAAAGGCACGCCTGTCGGAGGGACTCATTTTTCCACAAGCATTTTTCCACAATATCAAACATGTCCTCTTTCAGCACCGCAATGAACGCTACTTCTCCTTACCAAAACCCTAACCCTAATCAAGTCACGTACAGTACTACTACTGACCAGCTTAACGAGTTGCTCGATTTCGAATTCTCGGATTATTTCGCATTTGATGGTGGGTTCGAAGAAGAAATTTCTACGAGGGATATGACAAAAAGATCTGAGAATGTGGGAAGCAGCTTCACTGGATCTTCGAGTTCATCAACTCCATTAGTTAGTAACATGCAAGTTCTATTGCACCTTAGATTAATTTTCTTTATCTTCTAAAATATTGGATCTTAATTAGCTACCAAAAAATAGTGAATAACGGGCGTTTATCGGTCATGTTTTTGTGCAGAAGAAACGAGGAGAAGTTCATGTCAAAAGATGAGTTTAGGTTTGCATTTAGAACAAAATCAAAGCTGGAAATTATGGATGATGGATTTAAATGGAGAAAATATGGGAAAAAGATGGTCAAGAGCAGCCCGAATCCAAGGTATGTAAAGCCTTCAATTTTATAGTTTTAAGTCACCATATTCTTTTTTTTTTCTTTTCTCCCAAGATCTGGTGTTAATATTAATTCTTGGTTTTGTAATTACCAGTGAAAAAGTTTCATCTCTCTCAAAACTTCTCTCTATCATCCCAAAGATAATTATGATTACTAAATAAAGATAGTTAAATATATCAAGATGATTTCCTAGAAAAAAAGGAAGAGAAAGAATAAATCAAGCATTTTATTAGACATATAAATAGATATCATTTTTTTTCTAGGTGGATAAAATGAAAACATTCAGCAGTTCAAACTTGAGATTAATCTTTGTTAAGAAATTAAGATGCCTCTCTTTTAAAATTATTAATGATATGTGGACTATATACAAGGAAATTCGCTACCATAAGATGTTATAGTTAATGTTTCCGTCAGTCTAGATTTTCATTTAAAGAAATTAATACTTCTCCTTTCGACCTTCCAATACATACGTTAGAATCTATACATCGTGATACCACTTAGCAGACTATTGTGTTTTTAATAGATATCGTGATATGTGCCGATTTTAATCTTTTTACTTTCGTGTTTGATCTCTTCCATCTTTGCCTCACTTGTTGTCACCTATGTTGAATAAATGTTTGGAACCGTGTAGAGAATGAAGAGGGGTCAAGGTACTTCCTCTCAACAGTACTTTTAGAGGCTCCAATCTCCTCCTTGAATAAGGCTTGTTAGCCTGGACGAAGTGGAGATAAAGAATAATGATTGAAGCTCCCCTAGATCTGCAAAGCACTAGACAAGGATTAGTTTTTTAAATGTTTAGAGTTGAGCATAGTGTAGTGTAGTAGTATGCACTTCTAGGCCAATTCCTGACTATTGGATTATTCCAGTGATTCAGGTACTACAACCCTCTGTCATTAGGAACCATCCTCTCGTTCAGTCCAATAGGTTATCTGTCTTTATTACATGGTATTATTCAGCCTTTGAAATAATAACTCAGTACCTTACCTTTCCCATTGTTGAAGGTGCGTAGCGCGTACTATTTGCTTTCAGTGGTACACCGTCGACAAAGACAAACAGTATAGGGTCTTCAAGGAAGATGTTAGGTCCCTTAATTAACACAGTATTAGAATATTGGGATCATCAAATCAAGGAGCTTTCTTTTAATAGTGAACAATCCTTAATTTCTTTCACTACGAGATTGAAATTGAATCAAGATGACTGATACTTTTCCCATTGATAGGATGAGATCGTGATGATAAATGATCATTGAATGGATTTCACTAATAGATGTAAGGAGATCAATGGTATTCAATCACACAAGCCTTCTGCATATAAGTCACATCAAGTTGTGTAGAATTTCTAGAGGGAATGATATTCTTCCATATATGATCAAGCAAGTATAAATTAATAAATGATATAGTATATGTAAAAGAAAAAAAAAAAATACATGAAGGAGAACTACATATTTCCAATTTTAGAACCGCGTCGTGTCTTCTTCCCTTCGGTGTCACGTAGGGAGATCATAACATGTAAAGATTCAAATTCTTCCTTTACATGTTATGTATTAGAACCTAATTCCAATTAAAAGATTAGAAAGTATACATGCGCAAACACAGAGATATATATTAGTTCATTTTCAATGTGAAAGCGTCTACTTATCTCTTGAGACGGGGGACCCTCTCTTTGCAGTAAGTGATGTTCAATTTTTCCTTTTTCAAATTCATAAAATTTGCCCATACTCATGCCAACTTCAAATTGTAGGCGACCTTAGAATTTCTTCCTAAAGTCCGCACCTGCTCGGCCCTACAAATTATCACAATCATAACAAGAATGGAGAATTACAATAGTGATATATCTCATCCAAAACGGCCTTCTAAAAAATTCGAAATATCAAAATAACCTTATACATGGATGAAAACCCAATATATTTTCATAATATAAAAAAATTTACCCCGAGGCTATTGCATGCCACCCTGTGAAATGTCGACCGATAGTACACATTTTGTTACTATCCTACCCCATCAACGGAGTAATAACTATTTCTCCTCGTTGCTTCTATTGTGTCAAAATTATCTTTTTTTTTCATGAGTTATGCTATTCGGTCCAATTGGTACTTATCACCAGTCTAAGTGGCAATTGGATGGAACTAAATGATAAAATTCATTTAACTACAAAGTCAAATGATTAGTTTAATTGGACTTATTAGCACCCTGTTTGAACCACATTATTCTTCCAAGAGTGCATTTTAAATAGTGTTTTGATGGAAAATATGTGATTATTTTGCATTTTAAATAGTGTTTTGATGGAAAATATATGATTAAAAAATAAGGAAAAATTTTGAATTTGCGTGTAATATTATTTTATTGAAAAATGTGCGATTGTAAATAATAGAAAGAAAAATGTATTTTAGAAGAATGAGTATCAAACATGGTGTACGTATGACCACCTAAACGGATACTTTAGCACCATTGATACTTGATATTATTATTATTATTATATCAATACAAAAAGGTCAAATCCTACAAGAGGATATTAATCTATTTGTAGATCCATAGATGACATTGTGGTTGACAATGTATAAGTTGTCAAAAAACAGTTGATTGCAAAAACAAGTTATTTCATGTCACGTGACATATTGTCTACAAGATTGTCATCTATGATTGCACACCAAGCGTGATTGAGCAAGTTATGGCACGTAAGTTGTATTATTATAATGTTGTCCCCATATTCTTTATCACTCGTTCAGTCCATACACAAGCAGCCAAAACCAACAATTCTTTTTTATAATAATGCAGTCTATTTTTGGACGTTTGTGGTTTTTTCCTACTTGAACGAAAGTTTAAAGAAATATACGTGAATATTTACAGGAATTACTTCAAATGTACAAGTGAAGGATGCAGTGTGAAGAAAAGGGTAGAAAGGGATAGGGATGACCCAAATTATGTGATAACAACCTATGAAGGAACGCATAATCACCAGAGCCCTGATTGTAATATCGTCCATAACCAGGTGCCATGGACTTTACAGCCAGCTTCTAATTCTCTACATTAATTTCTATCTTCTACTCGACTAATTATTATGTATAAATATTTCTACTATATAGTGTGTCGACCGTGGGTATATTTGTTCTCGCATTGTTGTACCATACCATATTTCTATGTACTATGTAGTGTGTCGACTACGAGTACATTAATTCTCGTATTGTTGTACTGTACCATATTTCATGTATGTGCAAAATATTTTGTTAATACATGGGAAGAATTGTTTTTTTTTTTTTTTTTAAGTAGGACTTATTTATTTATTTTTCTTTTTTTTTTTCCTTAGGAATCTTAAAATTTTGATTATAAGCTAAAAAAAAAGTCTCCAGAAAAATGTTTAATTTGATTCAATTTATGTATTACATTAATCAACTTTTTTATGGTCCTTCTATGTGTAAAACTATGTTCCCATGAGAGGACAAGATTTAATTTATTTTTATCTAGAAAGCATGAATGGTCAATTATATACTATGGGACAAAATCGGACCCATGCAAAACATAATATTTGGACATTAGGTCCATATGAGCCATGTGCATTGATAAGTATACCTATATCCGATCGATCTTAATGACTTATCGAAATTATAACTACAGGAGTCAAATGTGAGGAGTCAAGTTAAGTTGCTCCCTACAGTCGAGCTAGACTCAAGACTAGTCATTATATATATATATATATAAGCTCGGGAACCAACAACGTACAAGCTAGTGAACAACTCGTCCCACTTTCCATTCTTATTGATAACCCTCGAACATTTTTTTATTAACATATATGCTTGTAACTATGACAATCATATTTTCTTGAAAAGTTATTATCTCAACTTTAAGCATTGACATCAAGCAACATATACAATAGTCGATCAAATGTTATTATTTTAAGCATTTTCTAAGACAATATTCAGATGAAACGTGGAAATAAGAATTCGACCCCTGAACTTTTTTGTAAGTTATATAGAAGTCCTTCAAAATATATTTAAACCCTCCTAACTCCCGGGAAAAGTATAATCTTTAATTAATGCCCTCGCTATCGATCAAAAACGATTATCTCCTTGCAATTTCTGTTGAATGTTTATAATCTTGTTCCCTTTTCAGACCACTCCTTCGAGACATGTGATTTGTATACGCCCCCTTCCTACGCGGTTTCCGAAACATAGTAGTAAGTCAAGAACGTTTTACTTCAGATCTTATTTTTCTTCCATATACTGATTTAGACAAAGGAACCCCATATTTCTATTTATCACGATATCAAGCACAACAACCAATTCTGTCGGCTCCAGTTGGAGTTGAGAAGATATATAGAGATTTAAGGGCAACCTTCTGAAAATCTTGAAAGATCTACCTGGTTGTAAACCCGTTTCTTGACTTTTATGTGGTTTTTCAATGCTAGATTGATGGAATTGAACTCTTTCCTTGGCTAATTCTTTCTATGGTTTGGGTTTGTTTGGTTGGAATCTGAAACACCCATTTTGAGAGGGCGTTGCTTTTCGCGGAGATTAGTGAGTGTTTTAATGGGACGGGGCTTGAAATTGAGGAGAACATTTTTGGGACTTCTGTAAATTTTCTTTGTGGATAGGTTTTCTGGTGTTGGAGTAGGAGTAGGAGTAGGAGTAGGAGAATATGTTTTGGAGAGGAAGAGAAAGGGAAAACAAAGAGCAGAATAGCGGGCCTCCTTGTGGGCAGGTCAGAGTTCTTGTTGTTGGTGACTCAGGTAACTAAATTTAACATTTCTCTTATCTTAGAAATTTTGAATTTATTAATTTCTGGATGTTGTATGTGTTTTTTCAATATATTTGTATGCCCTTTTTCTATACAATTCTGGGTAAAGATGCTGATAACTCTGCTGGTCTAATAGTGATTTGTTTGTTGGTGGTTTTTTAAAAACTCAGCTAAAGCTCAATGTAGCCAGACTAATTTCTCTTTATGATATAGTCTACCAGTGGGAAAAAGGAAAAANCTGGGTAAAGATGCTGATAACTCTGCTGGTCTAATAGTGATTTGTTTGTTGGTGGTTTTTTAAAAACTCAGCTAAAGCTCAATGTAGCCAGACTAATTTCTCTTTATGATATAGTCTACCAGTGGGAAAAAGGAAAAACAATGACTACAAACTAACGATTATTCTTAAGAAAGTCGGGGTTCTGCTACATGAATACTATTGGGACATTACATTTGATTGCCTTTTAAATCCACAGAAAGAACCAATGAAACGAGATTTTCTGCAATCAATTTAAGCCGTGTTAGTTTTCGTCTAACTCTTTCCTCTTCTATCTTGTTTTGTTGGCCCAAAGTGAGAAACCATCTAATAAACTAGGGAAAATAGCACCAGAGATCCCCACCCTCAACCTTTGAAAATGGGAGTGCTCGGGGCCTTTATATTTCTTAGGATTTCAGTCTCCATCCTCCAACTTTTTTAGCTTCCTCCCCCTCACTTTGCTGCCTCTCCACCCAACCAAAGTATTTTATCTTAGTTCCACTTAAAATCTTTATACAAAGTTCTAACTAATCATGTGTCGTCTTCATATTCAATCAACTAAAAAACGCCACCAGCTAATCTCACATATACTAAGTGAGTGCATTTTGGTTATCTCTCATGAGCTTGTTGATGACTGGCGATAAAAGATAAAGACTTAGGGAAGAACCTTGACGCAAGCCTATAGTAACAAAAATTCACCCCCCCCCCCCCCCCCC
>CAIGRB010115534.1:0-31514 GCA_903798255.1 Fraxinus quadrangulata
AAAAAAAAAAGCATTTTTGTTGACGATAGGAATAACCGACACGTGTACTTTGTACAATAATTTTCTTTTGCCACTTTTATATTATAGTGATCCGTCATCTCTTGCTGAGCCGGATGTCAAATAAGCCACCCACGGAAGCAGTAGTAGTGTTGAAATTGAAACAAGGTGGAGCTTCGACTCAACGAAAATTGACGCGGCGGTGACGAAAGAGTAGTATCGTTGAAGTGGTCGCAGCGGTATCCCATCCGGCGAGGCTAAGATGGTTAAAAACAAAAAGAAACAAAGAAACTGAAAGCTGGGTACATGGTTGGTCTTGGAGGCCCGACATCACTGTGAAAGAAATAAGAAGAGAAAATGAATGAGGAGTTTTTGAGCTCTAGAGAGTGTGAAAGAAATAAGAGAAGATGAATGAAGGGGAGTTTTTAAGCTCTCTCCGAGCAGCGTGGAGATCGCTCTCCGTGCTGCGCGGAGTCTCCTTTTATTGACGATAGGAATAATCGACACATGTACTTCGTACAGTAATTTTCTTTTGCCTATTTTATATTATAGTGAAATAGTAAATAGTCCAATAGCACTATCTAAGTTATTCTTTATTTTGTTAATTTCATAAATAATTATGATTAAACTTTTTTCTTCCTTTTCAATTTTTCTTTTCTTACCCCATTCAAAGAAGTGCACGAAAAGTTGTGTAATTTCGTGTGAAAATGTTAAAATTAATACATAGAGAGCAAGTTTGGTATTTTTATATAATTGAGAACTCACTCATTTTTGTAATTTTTAAAAATAGAGAATTTGTTGGACAGGGTAATTGAAGATCGACTCTTTAAAATAAAAAAGAATAAAAGAAATAAAAAAAACATATTGGAGATGCACACTCACAGGCAATCTTTCATTAAGTAGCATATCTCATCTTTGATATTGGTTTATGCAAAATATTCTGTTGAAATGAATGGAATATCTTGTCACACCTTGCATTTATTATTTTTTAAAAATCTGAAGGGAAAATAAATCGCTTTGACTGAGAATTACTATGAAAGACTACCATCAGAGACCAAATGTGCAGAAAATGTGGATGATAAGTGAATAAAAAATATGTTTAATTTTTAATTATTCGTCTTTGATTTTTTCACTAAACACAAAAGAATGCATTCTTGAAATATATGCGTGGGAGAAAATAAGATTTTGGAATGTGATTTTGGGCTCCATTTTAAATTGATTTTCGGAGAAAATGTATTTTGGAATAATGATTTTTTTTTTTTAGAATGTGCGACTAAAAAAATAAAGAAATTTTTTAGGTTTATGTATCATATTATTTAATGGAAGAATGTGTGATTGAAAATAAATTTTGAGGACTTTCCGTAATTTTATTTTATCCTCATCCGAGATCCGAGAATTAGGTACATAAACAAATGATCGTTTTGCTCTTCTAATTATTCTCACTAACTTAGGTACCATTTCTTTTTTCATCTATCCTATAAACCAATCATAAATGTCCAAGTTTAGCCATCGCGAAACACTAAACTCAGATTTATAACCGTTCAATAGAAAACATATACGTAGTCACTCTACCCATTTTAAGATAATAGTTCCCAACACGAATTCCTATTGTTTACTTTGTTCATTCTCAAACTCCTAACTTATTGAAATATTTGACTAATCAAATTGATCTCATTCATTGATAAATTAAAAAAAATCATTAAATTCACAAAAAAGATATACACAACATTGTCATGTGATTTAGATGAAATATGTGACTATCAAGTGGAATTTAATTCTTCGCGTGGTTATGCTATAGAATTAAACTCAATACATAGTTCGTTTCAATACACTCTAAGTGTACCAATATCACCTTTAACTATTTATATGAAAAGGACAAATATCAAACTCGAATAGTGAATTAGTCAACATTATAACCTTCTAATACAATGTGAAAACCTTTATATACCGACCGTGAAAAAATTACTTATGATCAAAATAAAAGTTGTATCACATTGTCCTTCACAAATGCAAGCATCCAACTTATATTCTCACAAGTAATCATATGTACTTTAATTCACATGCTTAATATTAAATAAATAAAATAATTTATTACAAAATGTTATTTTATCACAACAAAATATACTATATAGACACACAATTCAACAAATATCCTACTTACTCAAGAATATATGCATATGCCATGTCTTGCAACCTCATACCTTGTAGATGCCCCTTGAAAACCTTAGCCGATAGGCTCTTAGTTATCGTGGCTGCGAGGTCATCCGAACTAGCAAGCTAACTGAAAATCACATTTCTTCTACCAACAATCTCTCTAAAAAGATGATATTTCCACCTGATGTGTTTACTCATATGATGATTCCTTAGTTCTTTAGCATTTGTCACTATCCCACCGTCTTCATGATATAATCTCAAACACTACAGATGCATGAACCACCTCAATGTCTGTTAGGATTTTCTTCTCATATAACTTATTTAGTAGCTTCTCAAGTTGTTAATACTCTATTTTCATGGTGGACTCAGTAATGAATGATTACTTGATACTTCTTCAAACAATGGTCCCACCACCAATTGTAAACTACTTTCATGCTATAGAATTCTAAGAGTCTGTATCCGCTTAGAAGTCTGCATTATTGCCCACCAGAACAATATCTAGTGATAAGTAAATTAGCATATGATTAATTGTTCTTCGAAGGTACTTAAGGATATACTTTCCTATTTTACAATGTTTCGGCTCATGGTTAGATTTATATCGACTCACCATACTAATAGTGTAACAAATATCAGATCTAGTGTACAACATAGCATACATGAGACTACCCAATGCCTATGCATAGGATATCATACTTGTGTGTTCCATTTCTTCAAAAGTTTTGGGGGATTGCTCCTTAGAGAGTTGTATTCCATATCTAAAGAGTACTACATATCATACATGAGACTACCCAATGCCTATGCATAGTATATCATACTTGTGTGTTCCATGTCTTCAAAAGTTTTGTGGGATTGCTCCGTAGAGAGTTGTATTCCATATCTAAAGCGCAAATTTTTCTAATTGGAGTCTTACATGGCAAGTCTAACGACTAAATCTTATCAATATATGAAGCTTGGAGCAGAGCTATCATCTTGTTTCTTTAATCTCTCAAGATCTAATTGCCGAGACATAACTAACTTTATCTAAGTCTTTTATATGAAACTATTGAGTGAACCACGCTTTTGTAGACGATATTGCTCCAACTTCATTTTCATGAGTAGAATATCATCCATATAAAGCACAAGAAAAATCACAATTTTTTCATGTATCTTTTATAAGCATAAGCTTCTTCAAAGTTCCGATCACTTCATCGAATATTTTGTTGTAAGATCTCGATGTCTACTTCGATTCATAAAATAGATCTCTACTTCTATATCATCTATAGCCTCTTTGTATCGGATTATCAACTTGTACAGTGAAGATTGCCGATTGAACTTTTCCAACCGACAAGTACCTAAAAGGTGGCTTGATGACCCTCCAACTTTGTCTAAGGGACGATGGATTTTGGACTCTACAATTCTCTGGAATCGTAATCAATATCGGTATCACGGTGATGTCTTTACCTTCTATATTTACTTAATCTATGAGATCAGATTACAACTCATCTCTCACACTCAAATTACGTTGTCTAGGTATATCTAGCCCTTATTTGACATTCATTTTTTTTTCTTATTCTCTTTCTCATTTTTTTCTCTTTCTTCATTTCAACCACACATTCTATCAATAAAATAATATTACACATAAATCAAAAAATTCTCCTTACTTTTTAACCACACATTTTTCCATCAATCATTATTCCAAATTAAATTCTTCTCCAAAATGGGTGTCAAACACAACCCTAATACAATGGGATGTCTGTCCCTAAGTTGTGTTCTAGGAATTGATGGAGTGAAATTTCTCCTACTCTTTTCTTCCAAAACAACCTTATTCTTAGATTGAAATTCATTAATATACTTATTTTCCAGAAATTTTACGTTTGTGCTAACAAAAGCCTCCATATCCAGAGTACAATAAAAATAATATCCACCGGTGCCTTTCGGATATCTCATAAATAGGCATATTTCTAACATATACTCCATCTTTTCTGCCTTCCCTTTTAGCACATGAGCCAGACATCCCGAAATTAGAACGTGACAATCTGAACTTGCGCCTATTCCACAATCCCAGTGAAGTATTGGCAACATACTTAGAATGACCTAAGTTAAGAATATATGCATTTATCTCCGATGCATATTTGCAATTGAGATAAGTAGAGTTGCGGAATTCACTAATCATATCTAATAATGTCATATTTATCCTTTCTCAAACGTCGATTTGCTTGGGTGTACAAGGCACACTCATTTGAGAATTATACAATTTTCTATCAAGAAGTCACTGAATCTTCCCGAGTGTATTCGTCACCTCGATCTGATCGAAGTGTTTTAATACTCTTACCTTAATGTTTCTCAATTTCAGTCCGGTACAACAAGAAATCTGTCCTTTTCCAAAAAAGGATCCCTTGGCCATCCTGCCTTCCAAATAAGAATCAAGAATTGACAATTGTTCGATCTTAAATGAATTGAGAGGATCATCTCTAGTCAGTTTTTGTATCGTGTTAAGGTTGACGTGACCAAGAATAAGATTCCATAGATATGTATTACAAGTATAGTTGAACTTGTATTTCTGGTTTATAGAATTAACTTCTATTTCATCTGTGGAACAACTTAAAATATAAAGATCATTTACCAAATGTCCAGCACAGAGAGAAATTCTTTCATTAAAATGCAAAGAGCATCATATGCTGATTTTATAGATAAACCTTGTCTTATTAAATCGAAATCATAAGTTAAATTTTTGCTTCATCCTGTGGACATAATAATAGTCTTTTAAGAGTTAAACGCCTGTTATCACTTAAATAAAAGTAAAATATTAGCACTTGTGTGCCAATGGTGATTTTAAACTAGTTTTCACCGAGTTTTCTGCTTTACTGATGCAGCCGCATCAACATGCAGATGCGATTAGTGGTTTCAGAGTCTACAACTCATGAATTTATAGAATCAACCACTAACAAATACTCAATATTGAAAAACTCACTCACATTCTGCCTTTAGCTAATGCGTCTAGGTAGTCTTTCTACCAGTGTTCTTTCCGACGGTAGTTGAAACACTTACCTGTCAACTTTCCATCAGCTTTGAGCCTTTTGTTGTTAACGTATTTTTTGTTAGCTTTCTTCTTCTTCTTCTTCTTTCTGAACTCACCTTTCGGCTTGGAACCAACATCTCTACGAATTGCGGCATGAGCATCGCCACCAGTTGCTTATGTCAAATAACGGCATGACCAAAATGCTGTTTAAAAATAAGATAAAAATATCTTAAATATGTTCTAGTTGCATCTCTTTTCAGTAACTGGTCTCATCAATCATCATCAGACTATGCTGCACAAATATGGCAAGAGGTTTTAAGAAAGCTCGTGAAAGTCCAGATCTACTAAAGTGTAACTATTATGTTTATTAATAAATAAAATTAAGTTTACAATTTGTATATCAATTATAATTAAGTCCAAAATTTTTATAGTGATTGCAATTAAATCCCTGTACTTTATAGTGCCCACGTGGACCTCATTAAACGCATATCATCCAAGCTCTAATAATTAAATCGTGTCTAATTAATCATAGATTATACAAACTAATTATTAGTTTTTTTTTCTCTTCTTTTCCGCTAAAGACTGCACACTCGAAATATATAAGACATAAATACTAATATATTTATTTATAATACATTTCATCTAACATGTCGTATCTGTATTTTATCCCCATTTGAGATCAATTTAATCGGGTATGGTTACAAATAACCTTTTTGATCCCTCTAATTATTATTTCTAACTTAAGTATTATTTTCTTCAATTATTATATGAACCAATCATTGATGATGAAATTTAACCATAGTTAAAAACAGAGCTCATATTTATAATCGTTTAATAGAAAATACTTAAATTGTCACTTTACCCATTTTTCAAGGCGACAATTCTCAACACAAATTGTGTTTGATACTCAGCACATTCTCAAACACCAACTTGTTGAGACATTTGACCAATTAAATTGATTTCACTTGGTGATGAATTAAAAAAACCCATTGAACTCAAGCAAAGACATATACAATCTTGTCAAGAAATTTAAATGAAATACTATACGATCAATTAAAATTCAATTTTATGTGTGGTCATGTTATAGACTTAAACATGACACAAATTGTGTTGATAATACTCAGCTCATTCTCAAACACCAACTTGTTAAGATATTTGACCAATTAAATTGATTTCACCTAGTGATGAATTAAAAAAACCACCGAACTCACGAAAAGGCATATACAACCTTGTCAAGAAATTTAAATGAAATACTCGACAATCAATTAAAATTCAATTTTCTGTATGGTCATGTTATAGACTTAAACATGACACGTGGCCACTTCAATACATTCTAATTTTATTAGTCCCATATAATTATTTTTGCGTTAAAGACAAATCACAAACTTGAATAGTGAATCAGTCAACATTACGACCATTTAGAATAAGGTGCCAACTCTCATCGGCCATGAACAAATTATTTATGATGAAAATGTATGTTTTGTCACGGTATACTTTAAATTGCAAGAATCGACTTATATTATCGTAAGTGATTGTTGACACATTAATTAGTATATATTAAATAAATATAGTCCCTATTTGTCGAAAATTTAAATTAAAATCAATAATTAATTTTAACCACATATTTCATAAGATCGCAACTTTTCAATTACACATTTTATTATCTAAAATCAAAATTTACTATAAATCTGATTTTATTCCCCACCAAACAAGAGTATGATAAATAAATAAAATCACAATTTATTTATTATAAAATATTATTTTATCACAAAAAAATATATCATGTGGGAGCATATTCCAACAATATCCTTCCCACAGGAATGCCAATGATATGGTCGAAAATTACAGCAGGTTACATAAGTTTTGTGTTACAAAAGGCTGCTCGACGGTTGAAAGACATTCAGATTTGCATCCAAATTCAATCTCACATTTTTGTGCCTCATTCAATGGAAGGGGTTGCTACCACTTCCAGCGCGAGTGATGTCACAGACTTTAAATTGTTTATTCAATCTCCCAGAAATGTAAATGATTCACAATTCACAAGTTATCAACCTTTCAAAAAAACTCGAATAGTTTGTCCTTATGTTGAATTGTATAGAACTATATCCGCAAGAAACTTCAAAATACAACAGCAGATTGAAAAAAAATGGTGTCCGGTGTCTCTCAGGCCATCAAATCCACACAATGCTTCCTGTTACGCCTCTTCTGATAAGACTTCAAATAATGACCACATGCCAGCAAGCTAGCAAGTTAATCAGTCCAACACTCCATATCACTGTCCTACCTAATTTAGCCGAGGCCATAAGTACGGTAGTCGAAGTGATGCAAGTAAAATACTCCATGCTAAAGTGTCACTTTGATAACGGATCACCATACAACTTTATGATCTAATCAACCCAAAAGTTCATACATTAATAAATATCCACACATGAACTTGAGGGACTATTGCTACACCTCTTCTAATGAGACTCCAAATAACGGTCACGTGTTGCTAGTTAGAAAACTAATTAGGCATGTACTCCACATCAATTAGTTAGAAAACTAATTAGGCATGTACTCCACATCAATGCCTACTTGGCTTAGCCCTGATGCCATAACTAAGGTAATTGAAGTGATGCATCACCTCAGTCGAGGTGCCATGTAGAGGTCAACCTTATTCCAAGAGATCTTTTCATGATTTATTGATGTAACATCTTTGAAGCATGTACCTCACGATCAGATTGTCAGTCTACTTTACAGATGTCAGACCTAGAATATAAAGTAGCTACTTTTTGGAAACATTAAACCTATGTTTGAGATCCATTATTGTTGACAATGAATTTTATAATAGTGAATTTTTGAAAAAATGCGTAATTAAAAGGTAGAAGACGTTTCAATCATTAGGATGGAGCCACGTGTCTTTTCATCTAACGGTAACTATTTCACCTCTTTCATAATAAAAAACTCACATTTAGTGCTATTTGAAGGTAATCCAATTTTACACACTCAAGTATTATTGCTTTCTCATATCCCCGAAGTCTAAACACTTTTGTGACTCAAATCTTCCACACATACACCGATACAAGTGATTGACTTGACCGTCGTAGTTCACACGGTCACCTCCCCTCTATTCAAAGAAGGCTACATGTTCTAATGATTTGTCTAAATATGTATTAACGTAAACGTGAGTGAAGTCAAAATTTGTTAATCACGTCACCCGTTTAAAAATCGAGTCAACACTTCTTTTAATTGTTTTAATTTGAAATTTCAATGGATTTTCAATTGAGCGATTACTAAAAAATTGAAATTAATGGTCCGCGTTCTTAGGCTAGTGCTGTCTACATATACAGATTTATATGTAGTGTTTCATCAATTATTTTTATTTACTTGGTTATATATGTTTTTTTTTTCACTTCTATAACCGTACACTCACGTATATACTTATTCAAGAAGCCCTTCTCTTTAATTTTTTATCTTATATGAATATCAAATTTCAGCTTAGACCAACTAAACTTTTCACAATGAAATCATTTTGTTCTCTAAATATAATGTTTTCTCATAACATTGTAAAAGGAGTTAATTGGAAATATCATTTTAACATCTACCATTCTCGACTAAAATCTAACGCAAAAATAATTTCTGTAGCAAATTTCTTGCCGACTAGCTCTAAACCAGCTCAAACAACCTTCCATTGCTTACGGTTACAATAAATAATTACAATACAATAAGATGAGCTCCAACGTTCAACCCCTAAATTACGAAAAAAGTATGAAAGTTGTCGGATGAAAAACAAATAACCTGAAAAAAACACTACTTTTGTGAATTGCTGAAACTTGATGCAGTTTATGCTGCCTGGTTATATCTTCATTTGCTCGTACGTATCGATATCTTGATAAACAAATCTTTCTGCTGGACAATGAAATTTCAATAAATATAGTGTTACTGTTCATACCATTATATATAAGAACGACAATGGGAAAAAAGCAAAATTCATTTAAAGGTACAAAAAGGTGCATGCATTAATTTAGTTTTCAGCTATAATCCACGAAGTGCTGGAAAAAAAGGAAGAATTAATGTGTCAAAATGAATGAAGTGTGACATTATCATGAAAACAAAATTATGTTTGATGAAAACATTAATGTCACCAATCAGCACAGTGTGCCATTATCATATAACAGAGTGATGAACATTACAATATTTTGCTAGTTGAAGCGTTTAAATAAGAACTATGGCTAGAGGGATAGCAAAAACTAGATTGGCATGGTAATATCTTAACAATAATTGCTACAACTCAAAAAGAATATTGTACAAGGTGAAGGCAGGAACGAAATCCAAGTTGTAAAAAAGTGTACCAGAATCTTTAAAGAACAGGGAATATCACATCCTTCTGTGAAAATATCTTACATTTCATTCTTCCGCTAACAAAATATATACAAGATATTAACGAGAACAAACTTTGGCGTCCCCAGATTCTACTGAAAAATTGACACGAATTAGACTGGAATTAGATAACTTCCTTGTCATAGATAAGTTCAAAAATAAACAAAAACAAAAGCTATAATAGAATGGCGAATTTTAAAGATATACCTTTCTAGATAGGCATCCAACATTGTCCAGATATTCCATCGCCCATTTCTCTTGCTCCAAATTTCCAACATAACAAGATATACATCCTTTACCACTTTCACCATCAACAAGAACATTTTTCTAATACCCAGCAATATCTAGTAAGGTATGAGAATGCTGGTGACAATAATTTCATCTTCAGTTGATGATAAATAGGTTACTGTTGTCATATTGAAAATTCAGTTTTTAGTTATTTGACACTTTTGACTTGAGAATGTATCGAGTGTCCAATTTCCTTTTCCGAAGCATTTAACTTCAGCTTCTCAGTTGCAGCTTCCTTCTCTGCTTTCTTTTTCTCTAACTCCAGCTGCTTGCAATTTTCTTCATGGGCATGCTTGAACATTCTCACAAAGTTGAACAGAGTTGAAATCACTGCAGCAAAAGAGAAATATAAAGTAAATTAAAGGACTTACATTTGCAGATTAGGAACAAAATAGCACCAATGCGTGATGCTAGAATGGACTGGAACAAGCATGACACATGCAATGTTTTGGTTTATTGAACCAAGAACCACCAAATGCACTAAAATGAATAAACTGAGAAAAATGAGGTCAGATTCTTCTCAAGATAACTTAAATTCCTCAAAACTGCTATACAAACATCCAATTCCTTATTTTTGCGAAGTGATAAGTACCTTGCTCAAACTGGCAACGAGATGGGTCTTCTCCAAAGTAAAGAATCAAAGCATCCACATTTCTACCCTGTATAAGGTCGAATTTGATACACACCGGACAAGGAAATGTTAATGTGCTTAAACGTCAAAAATTAAAAATATGAATGTTGTGCTTATGGGGGGGGATACATACCACTCCAGAATAAAGTGAAGCCAAGGACCTTACTTCACCTTCAGCAAAACAAAGAAATTCCTTCAAAGCCTGAGACCGAAAGTTCACTCAGCATATGGAATTGCTAGAAATGCAGCTGTTCATTTGAAAAACATGGACAAAATAGGAATATGAAACTCAAAAGTTTCAGAGCCTCCAACAACTTATTTAGTTTTCAAGCTACAATCACATGATTCCTAACATCCTATTACTCTATAATAATAAAATGCTCTCGCTAAAAAAATCAGCCGCTGTTGAAACTATAAGAGTAATAGAAAATTGATTAAAATACAGACTCATACATCTTCGAAACTTTCATTTGACTTATTTCATGAATTACCTTACGGAAATTTTCTGACACACTACCATCATTTTCAGACATGGACAACTCCTGCACAATTTTTTCCAGTCCTTTGCTAACTGCTTGCATTTCCTCCGCCAAAAATCTCAATTGGATCTGGACAGAAATTTGAATGGTCCAGTCACATAACCCAGTTATAAAACGAAATTGATAATTGCTTGAGTCTCTGGAAAAATTATCTAAGATAAGCATGGAAAAGTCCAATAAGTACCTTTGATGCAGGTTCCAAGTCAGAAAGGTCTTTCCAGAAATCAAGAAGTTCTGGCAGTTTATCAGCAAGCACCTGGTAATAATTAAACATAAGAGTTCACTATCTTCTTGTTGAGTTGGAATTAAATCATACACGAATGACTACTTGATGTGGCTCTAACACAAACTGAGTCATATATTCATGGAAACATAAAAGTGGGCGAGGATAATTCTTCCATGGAAAGTTTGGCGAGTCTCCTGATTGAATTAATGTCATTTGCCTCATAAAGGAAAGCAAGAATAACAGCATTTATGATAATTACTGGTCTCGAACCCACATAATCAGAAAAAGGAACAAGAAAAATTCCATAAATTGGAAGTATGTCTTGCCAGCGCATATCATCTTTATTGCTTCTGACTACTTACATCAAACATAATAAGATAAACACAACTCAGTCTAGATATTAATAGGATAAGCATAAGTCGGTTGAAAGAATCTTCTCATTCATTCACAATGCCTTTATACCAGTACAACAGATAAGAAAGCCATGATTATTTTCACATGGGAATACGATTAGACTGTTAGTCTGATGGAACTAAGTAACATTTAATGTAGAAAGGAGCCACAAATAGATGTCAATTTGTACCTTGCAAAGATAGTGCATGAGTGTCATTTTATTGTTCCGAGCACGTGTGTCAATCAGTTTGAGGAGGCTGTCTAACTTGAACCCAACTGCTGAGCCTGCAACAACAACATTAGATGAGATCCAAGTAAATGGCAGGTCTAACATTTGATATCAAACAGAATTCAAAAATATAGACGTCATAACATTGAACACAGAAATCTGAAAGAGTTGAAGCTTATGTCCTTCGTGTAAGAATATACACAAAGCTGTATGATTAAAACTCTCCATTAATTTCGTACCAACTATAGTATAGCACGTTTACTAATTTGCTGAAGGCAGATCTTGTGATAGTATCTTTATTTTCCTGGGCTGGTCACTTAGAGCATGCATCTTTAGTATAATGCACTAGAAATGCTCTAGAGGTTAATGTATGGATCAATAATAACAAACTATAATCACATAATTACAGCAAACAAAGTTGTTTTTCCCAATGTTATGGAAAAATGGACTGGACCAACTAGCTCAACCGAGGCGACAAAGAACCAGCCTCTAATCCAGTCCAGTCATAATATACTAACCATAAATGGAGAAATCGGTCAATGAACCATTGAACCAACCGATTTAACTGTGAAAAGGAAAACTGTCATGGTTTTATCGGTTAATCAAGTTCTTTTTTACAAAAAAATTCAATTGTTTTAATAGGTTCATGTATTGCATTTGCAGGCCCAATATTTGACTTTCATCCCAAGTGCTACTCCTTTTAAAAGATACTCCTCCTCCAACACCATATTAATCCTGTGGTGTGGATAAAAAAAAAAGTACTAAAATGCCAATTTAAATGATTACAGTTTATTTCATTCTTTCCATTAGCAAATCATGGCCACCAGCAAAATATATAGGCACAAACAATTTCAATATGAACAAATTTAGACATTGATTGTTAGTTTTTGAAGTTTTGAAATAAATTATAGGATAATAATTCTACTAATAAACATGGATTTATATTTAGCCCTTGTTTGTCTACCATTATTCCAAAAAAATATTTGCTACAACAAGATTCTCCACCACATATTCACCCAATAAAATATTTTTCAAACAAATTAATAAAATTACTTTACTTTTCAACCACACATTCTCCAAAAAATACTCTTCATTACTCTATTTTTCTCCCAACAATGGAAGACAAACACACTTACTTTGAATTAGTAATACTAAAATAAAAAAACTCTATTGTTATTACAATATTTTATAGTTTGTGGGTGTATTTATTTATTTAATTTTGGCACGTGGTCCGACACTAGTTCAACCCTTGTAGAACCTTTTAACCCATGACTCTCTATCTTTTTCAGGTCGATGCCTGAATCGATTTTCAAAACATTGGTTTTTCCTCTATTTCCAGGCAGCCTATTTTGAGGTCGTTTCAGCATATTTCTCAGTCATTTTAGCCTGTTTCCTGGTTGTTCTGGTTGTTTCAATGCATTTCAGGCGTGTTCAGCACATTCTGTACCAGATCAGATGTATTCAAAAGCTGGTTCAGTTGTTCTTTGGCCAGATTTATACCTTTTCAATGCCGGTTTCTCATTTTCTGTTTTGGCTATTTTACACCGATTTAGGCTATCTTTTGACTCTTTCAAGCCTATTTCATGTTTTAATGTTTGTTTGTAATCTTAGTTGTCAATCATCTTCTAACTCAATTGCGCTTCCTTTTTTTTTTTTCACTTTCTGAAGGTCAATATCTCAGCTTTCTGCATTTTCTCATTCCATGAGCTTAAATGTTCATTCTCATTCGAATTATTCGTGGATTATCTATTCTGGTGCCACAGTTCACATGACAAACTAATCAAATTTGTATGTTTCTTATGCTCCTCTTTCAGGTAGAGTTAAAATTGTCAGCTAGTCTCTATCCTCAATTGCTGGAAAAGGGGTGTCTTTATCTTTCAGATACTGTCTCATTTGACTCTGTTTCACATGTCCTAAAACTTTCGTCTAATCTCCTTTTAATTAGTCTAATCACTAAAAGTCTTAATTGCGATGCTAAGTTTTTCACTAATTAATTTGAATTTCAGTACTTGTGCACGGAGAAGTTGATAGGTGTTGGAAAGGAGATTGATGAACTTCATTACTACGAGGCTGGACATAATAGTTCACGTTCTCTCTCATAACCACTTGAGTTCTTCTCAGTCAACTTCAAATCAAGAAATTCAACTTTGGCAATACCCATACTTTCCTTATTTGAACAGATTGTTTTCCTATCCTACTTTATTAAAAGAAGGATACCCATGACTTTCAATGTGAAATATGTGAGCTATCCAAGCATCACCGGGCTCATTTTCCTGCACAAATATATAAAAAGTCATCCTTTTTTCCTTAGATACAAGTGATATTCGGGGACATCCAAGTGTTCAAAACATATTTGGGGCTAGGTGGTTAATTACATTCATAAATGATCATTTCATGTAAGTTGGGCCTAGTTGCTCAAAGAAAAATTAGAAGCTGCACAAACTTTCCAAAATTTCCAGCATATGATTAAGACTCGATTTCAAGCCAATCCCCAAATTCTTCAGACTGATAATAGAAGAGACTATTATTCCTCAATTCTAGGTTCGTATCTAACTCATTATCGGATTATACACCAAAGTTCTTGTGTAGATACACCTCAACAAAATATAATATCTGAGAAGAAAAATAAACATCTTGAAGTGGCTAGAGCGTTAATTTTTACTGTAGTAGTTCCTAAACATTTAGGGGGAAGCTGTTCTTAAATCTACCTACATTATCAATAGGATGCCATCAAGGGTCATGGATTTCAAAACACCACTCGACATTCCAAAAAGCATATACCTATCATCGCCTTTTTTTTTTTCACCAATATGTTTTGGTTGTGTAGCATTTGTCCATATGCATGACCATAATAGGATAAAACTGGATCCAAGGTTCTTCATTGTGTTTTCTTAGGCTATTCTCATACTCAAAATGGTTACAAAGTGTTATTATCCTCCGACAAGGAAAAATTTTGTGTCCATGGATATTACCTTTCCTAAGAATTTTTTTTTTTTTTTCCCTTCACCAACACTTCTCTTCAAGGAGAGAATAATCACGTGAAAGATTCATTTTGATCTACGCAAACTATTATCCCTTTGTTCCCTTCTCATATTTCCCATGTATCTCCAATTCATATGCCCCTCTCTCTAGTGCCTGTAACTTCTTCTCCAGTTCCCATGACTCCACTTGAGCGTGATCAAGATAGAGAACGAAAACTAAAAATTTATTTGAGAAGGAACAATACACATCTTCCTCAACATCACAATCATCCGAATCAAATGCAGAGATTTTGGAAAACATAGGTAATTCATCAGTTCCTAATCTTTCAAAGAGTCTTGACTGATATTTCTAATCTTAATGTTCCAATTGCTCAAAGGAAAGGTGTTACATCTTGTACTATGCATCCTATTTCAAATTATGTTTTCTATCAGAGGCTGTCTTCTTCTTTCAAAGCTTTTACTGCTAATCCATCTTCATGTGAACATATTCCAAGTACTATACAAGAAGCTTTTGCTGTTCCAAAGTGGAAAGAGATATTTATGAGAAAATGAGAGCTTTGTAAAAGAACAGTACATGAGAATTTGTTAATCTTCCACTAGGACAGAGGCCAGTATGATGTAAATGAGTATTCATGATGAAACACAAGCTAGATGGGATAGTTGAAAGATATAAAGGGAGACTTGTTGCAAATGGATTTACACAGGCTTACAGGCTCAATTATCAAGAAACTTTTGCTCAACTATCAAGAATCTTTTGCTTATGTTGCAAAAATAAATTCAAGGGCAAAAGAATGCATTCTTGTGCAGGAATTAGTAGAGGAAGTATACATGTAGTTACTAGATGACTTTAAGGATGTTCTAGGGCAAAAGAAAGTATGTAGGTTCCTTATATGAACGAAAGCAATCACCCCGACCTTGGTTCGAGAAGTTTAGCAAGGAAATTCACCGATTTGAATATACATAAAGCCAATGTGATCATACTTTATTCTTTAAGCACTCTAAATGTGAGAAAAGTTACTATTTTGATTGTTTATGTTGAAGCTATCATAGTTACCGGTAATGACGTTGATTAGATTGTAAATCTTAAAAAATTGCTTCCCAAGGAATTCAATATCAAATATTTGGAAAGTTGAGAGATATTTTTGGGTATCGAGGGTGTGAGATCTATAAAGGGGATATTTCTGTCACAAAAAAAAAGAAGGTCTCAGATCTTCTCAAGGAAACATGTATGTCTAGCTAAAAACCAAGTAATACTCCAATTGACCCAAAACATAACTTAGGAGCTACTATCAAGGGTTGTGAGGGTTGACAAAGCGCAATATCAAAGATTGGTTTGTAAGCTAATATATTTATCTTACCCTAGACCTGATATTGCTTTAGCTACAAGTGTAAGTCAATATATGCACTCTCCTTGTAAAGTCCATATGGAGACAATTTTAAAAACCCTATGATATTTGATAATAACACCCGAAAAGGGTACTTTTCTTAAAAAATCTTCTTCTTCTTGTAGAAGCTTATATGGATGCTAATTGCACAGGCTTGATAGATGATAACAGGTCAACATAAGGATATTGCACAACAATTGGAGGAAATCAAATTACTTTGAGAAGTAAGAAACAATCTATGGTTGCTAGATCCAATGCAAAAGCCAAGTTTAGAGCAATGACTCAAGGAATATGTGAATTGATGTGGTTAGTAATATTGCTTAAAGAACTATAAGTTGCCAAGATCAAAACAATAGTTTTATTCTAATAATAAAGCTGCTATCAGCATTGCTCACAATCATGGCCAACATGACACAACTAAATATGTTGAAACTGACACACTTATCAAAGTGAAAGTTGAAAATGGTCATATTTATATTTGGGTAATAGCACGTAATATGCTTACCTTTCATTATTATTGTGAACAACGTCATTACTTTTCATTTTTTGGCATTTTTGCCCTACTTCCACATTTCATTGAGCAAAATGTCATTTTCATTTATTTTCTTAATTAAAAGTTGTGAAATGACGAATATACCCTTCTATTTAAATAAAACAAAAAGAAAATGAAAGAACTAATTGCAACTATAGTCCTAAATTTCTTTAAAAATGCAAAAGTCCTAAATAAATTATTAAAAGGATAATTAACACATAATGTTCCCACATTTCACTATTATTGTGAAAAACGTCCACGCCTTTTTTTTTTTGTTGCAATTTCACCATTAATTACACATTTGATTGCGAAAACCATCACTTCTATCTATTTTCATCCAATTTCTCAATAAAAATGTGTGAAATGACAAATATATCCTTTTATTTAAATAAAAAAAATAAAGAATTTTTTTTAATAATTTATTTGAGACTCGTTTGTACTTTTTTAAAAAAATTGGGACTATGGTTGAAATTAGTTCTTTATTTTTTCATTTAAATAAGATATATTCGTCATTTCACATCTTTTTATTGAGAAATTGAATGAAAATGAATAGAAATGATGGTTTGCACGATCAAATGTGTAATTAAGGGTGAAAATACAAAAAAAATAAAAAAATGAAAAGGACGTTTTTTTTTTCACAATAATAGTGAAAGGTATGAAAATTATGTGCTACTTACACTTTTAATAATTTATTTGAGACTCGTTTGCACTTGTTTAAAAATTTGGAATTATGATTGCAATTAGTTCTTTCTTTTTCTTTTTGTTTTATATAAACATGAGGGTATATTCGTCATTTCACATCTTTTAATTGAGAAAATGGATGAAAATGACCTTTTGCGCAATGAAATGTAAAAATAAGTGTGAAAATATCAAAAAGTGAAATGTAAGGACGTTTTCGACGAAAATAGTGAAAGGTAAAGACGTTATGTGCTAATTACCCTTTATATTTCATTTCTCACTAGTGAAAAACAAGTAAATGCTTTACCAAAAGGTTTCTCGTTTGTTTTTCTTTCATGTCTTGGCAAGCTACAAATGATATATATCTTCGAACCAGCTTGAGGAGGAGTATGGAAAACAAGAATAAAATAGTTGTATTTGACTAAGCTTAATTATGTTTAATTTTATGCTTAAATGTAGGATAAAATTATGTGTGCTTAATTGTGGGAAAGAATTTTGTTAACTTTGTATATATACCAGCTCCTTTATATTGTTATGCACAATGAGCTGAAATATAATTCGGAAATTTCCACATATAATTTCAACTATGAAATAATATGTCTTATCAACGTCAAAACAAGGTAGTGAAATATATTTCAATTTCAATCAAGAGACAAGCAAGAAAGGTAATAAAATATAGGGGGTATCATTTCCATAAACTGACATTTACCTTTCTTGACATAGCATGGAATGAGAACAACGAAATGAATCAAGTTATTGTAATGGTAGTATGTTGGCCTGTCAGACAAGGAAGATGAAATCCAATAACCGACATCCGAAATGCATGGTGATTTTGTAGGTTTGACACGTGAGAAATATATCCTAAGGGCATGTCATTATATTTAAAGCACAACTTCCATGGTTATAACTGCTATAGGTAGCATGCTTCCCGAAGAAACAAGTTCCATGGGTTGGAATTATAGAAACCAATAGAAAACTCGCATAATTGAGGGAAAGAAAAACTCATTGACTTGAAGCTTTTTATAAATGCGATAGTTGTAGCATCCTTCCCTGATAAACAAGCTCCATGGGTTGGAATTACAGAAACAAATAGAAAGCTCACATAGTTGAGGGAAATAAAAACTCATTAACTTGAAGCCTGAAGGTGTATTTGACAATCTGAATACTGTTGAATATGAAGCATGATAGTGCCCCAAGAATTTAAATTTTTTGTTCACAGATTTGTCTCTCTCCCCTACAGTTTCCCATTAATTTCTATTAGTTGCGTACCATTCAAATTCTTGAGGCTTCTCACAGACATGAACTTACAAGCTACCGACTGTTTTGTCTTCAAGTTGTCACCTAATTTTTTTTATTTTTATTTTTGTTATCCAATGCCTATACCTTGTCTCACAAACCAGCAAAATATCTGAAAGCCTTTTCGCTTTCCATAGTTAACTGTTAACTGACATTCTATATGCAGTGTTCAAGGAAACTTACCATCCAATTTAGGCCTTCATGTCATACTAAAATTCAACAGCCGGACAGTTTCAAAGCCATTTCACACATGTAGCAGTTGCTCTATGCTTTAGCTAAAGATCAGGTTTATAACATGTGGAGTATTAAATTAAGCTGCCCTTCCTCTCATTCTTCAGGAACACTCCGAAAGTATTAAGAGTGATTTGATCAATGAAATAAAATGTTCTGCCCAGGACTCAATGTACTTTCTCTAGAAGTTTGATTGTGCAATCAACAAAATCTGATCTTCCTTTTCCCCTAACATCTCTCTCCCTAGTCTTCTATCAGCAGCTAGTTTCAGTCCCAAGACCATGAGCACCCAGAAAAGATGTATGCAATAACTTTTCCAAATCTACATTGGGGATTAAACAGCTAAGTATCATCAGGAAGCAATGAAACCAAAGGATATCCTAATGCTAAAAGGAGGTTGAACTAGGCTGATGATACTATCAAAGGTAACACACTAGGTGAACCAACTTGTAGTAACGATTGTTCTTCAATCCTCTAATTGCAGAACTGGAACAGAAAAGATCATGTTTTCACACCAAATCAACCATAACGAAGATGACGATGAAAAAATTATTTATGGGTTATTTCGTCTTATGAATTTTAGCTAACATTTACATAAGACAATAAATATCCAGAGGCCATTTCAAGTATATACTCAAAAGCACCAACACCACAACAATAACTATAATAAAATACAGTAGCAACCAAAATAAAGACGGCATCACTGATAACAGCAACTACAGCAGCCATATTATATTAATATGAAGATAATAATAATAATAATAATAATTATAATTATAATAATAATAATAATAATAGCAAGATTTTGAACAACAATTTTCTTTAATATAAAAATATGAATCATATTCATTTTCATTGAAATCAAGACCATTTATAAAAGTATCAATTCTTGTTTCAATTAAACTTTATAAAGATTTAGGCAAAAGGCACATACAATTTATTTTTCTTTTTGTTCAAAACCTATTGTTGAGTCAAATCTTTTCTTCCAAGTTATGATTCAAAAAAACAGTTTCCCATCTATTTCCAATTCAAATCAAAATGTGAAATCAAAGGTATTAGAATTCTTATAGAAATATATTTAATTGCTTGACAAAATATTTTATTATAGTCTATACCCTCCCCTTTGAGTGAAACTCTTAGCAATCAATCTAGTATTATATATTAGACTATTGTCTTTGAATTCACCCTCTTTTATTTTGTAAATCCACTTACAATTTATCATTTTTTGTCCTTTCGGTTTATTAACTAAGTTCCAGATTTTATTTTTTAATAAAGAATTCATTTCATCCTTCATAGCACAAGCCAGATGTGTGCATCTTTTCCCCCACAACCTCTTCAAAGGAATTGGGCTTGTATTTAAGAAAGTTCTATACATTATACGCAGAAGCAAAATCCGCTTCACCAAATCTGGCTAATATTCTTATTTCTCTCTTAATTCTATCTCTAGGTAATTGATAATCAGATAAAGGATTTTCAGGCTCAAAAATTCTCAGTTTGTTCAATTTTGGAGTATTTTCTTCTATTTGAGGTTGCTCCACCTCAATTTGATCATAATGTCTTTGACTTAAATCTAGAGAGATGAGATCATATATCACAATTGTTTTAACCAGACTATCATCACTTGCTTTTAGAATTTTTTTCTTTTAAACAAGGAATCTCATTCTCAATAGAAGTTACATTTATGCTTATTATGACTCTATAGCCTCCCTTATTCATAAGCCACAGCATGTTGCCTTTTACCCCTTTCCAATTGCCCAAGAATATGCCTGTAATAACTTTTGATTCTAGTTTCCCTTCATTTTGATTTGCATAAGCAACACATTCAAATTGATGTGAGCACGGAGTTGAGCACGTCAAAGTCAAGCCCGGAAAAGAATCTGTTGATTATCGATGGCGGTCCGATGACACAGTCGAGAGCAAAATGGGGAAAGAGGCGATGAGATTACTTGCTCAAGCTATAGTAGACGAACGTTGATCACAACAAGTAAGGGAACAAGTTTCATATTGGGCTCTGAAGAAGAAACCAAATGGATCAACATGATTCAAGCAGCGGACAAGGAAGCTATTTGGGTCGCATAGTTTTCCAGGGCACGCAACTGCATAGCTATTTACCGAAACTCTAGTGGCAGTTCAAAATTGGTCTATGCGACCGCATGTAATAATATTATGTGGCCACATAGTGGTTTTCGAGACGCGGATTTCCTAATTATGTTAGAACTCTACTTTTTAGTATCTTTTGCAATCTTTTAGATTTTATCAAAATTCTTCTTGTGGTGTTCAAATCAACCGGTGAGATTATCAAATATTCAATCAAAATGGTCAACTTATCGTTTGCATATTGTTGGTATTTTGATTTGTTATTTTCAAATCAAACCCAAAATTTTAATTACTTTGGCTTTCTTGGGTTCGATTTCAATCTAATCGTGGGTTTCGTAGTTCTTTGCTATGTGGGTTCACATCAGAAACACTCAATTTGGAGTAGTCAACACGATGATCATTTCATATTTGATCAAGTGCTCTATACTCTAATGATTTATCAGAGAATTTATTAATTAAATTTGATGCAGTCTTAACTGTTTATTCCAAAAATAATTTTTGAAATCCTGATCCGATTATACATCTAGCCTTTTCTAATAAAGTCTTATTTATTCTTTCTGGTAAATCATTTTGTTGAGGAGTATATGTAACCGTTTTGTGCTTAAGAATACCATTTTGTTATAGAAATTATCAAATTCTTCAACGTAGTCAAGGCCATTATAAGAGTCTTTAAGTTTTATTAACATGATTTTCAATGAGAGTTTTCCAATTTTTAAAATTCAGGCAAATATCAAACTTGTTCTTTTGCAAGATAATTCAATTCTTTCTAGAGAAATCATTAGCTATTTGGACGAAATATTTAAAATCATAATATGTACACACGATAGTTGGTCCCCACATATTAGCATGCAAGCAATCTAATATAGACACGAATTCTTGAATTCCAGTAGAGAAAGACAGTTTCTTTTGTTTTCCTAAAATGCGTTATTCATAAAAATGACAAATTCTCAAATTCATCAAAACCAAAAGAGTCCTTACTTTTTTCCAAATGTTGCATGTTTTATCACTTATATGGCCAAATCTTTTATATCACAACTCGGATTTGTCATTTTAGATCACCCACCAAGAGTATAGCCTTTAAAAAAATAAAGGGATAATTACAACCACAGTTCCAAACATTTCATTTTATCTCACACTCCATTGAAAACTTTAATTTGTGTCACTTATTGTCCCAAATATTTGACATATTTGCACCAGAAGGATTGTTAGTTGTCCAAAATAATGGACTTTGACACATTTTGATCAATTCTTAAATAGGCAAAATAGTAAAATTACATTTTTCACAAAAATACAATTATAAGAATCAACTCAAACCAAAAGTTATCTTCTTCACCCCATCCCGCTCCACTCCACTCCACGCCACCCCCACCCCATCCCATCCCAAGCCAAGCCAAGCCAACCCAAAATAAACAGTGGCTTCACCACCCATCGACCATCGCCACCTACCCGATGTCGGCACTACCATCGCCTTTACGACGATAGCCTCCTCCAAAGGAATCCTAAGATTCCCCGCCATTTTCTACCCAATTCCAATGCTATAGTTGTTGGGAAATATTGGTTTTATTAGTTTCTTTGACCAACTGTTGACCAATTATTTTAGTGTCCCATTAGTTGGACAAAATATTTCTTTGGCCAAGTGTGCTCTAATCCATGAGTAAATTAATGTAATGTATTTATTTTATTTTCTCAAAACCAATTTAGGGTGAATGAGAAATTAAGGTCAAAAGATGACCACTTGAAGTTGAAATAAATTGGAATAAAAATAGGTGAAAAATTGGAAAATGCCAATCCCACATAAGAAAGCTAAAAGAGTATAAACCACTTTATATTGCTCAAGTTTGGGACTTGGGTTTGGACCCCAAGGGATACCAACAGTTTTTGAAGGGGAGAGAACCTACATGCTAGTAGGCTGAGCCAAAGCCCATAAGCGCGTGTCGGCTGGGCTCGGCACGACACGGGTCGTGGGCTTGGGCTTGACTTGGATTTGGGCCAAGTTGATACATATTTTTTTGTAAAATAATATTTGATTTATATTAATTTATTATTATTTAAAATAATAATATATTTATATATATTATTTATTTTTCCCGATTTTTCTGTGCGCGACATGTGTTTTCTTCTAGAAGATGACAGTTGACAGTTAAACTGCCTGTCCAAACGGGTCGTGTCTGTTGAAGGTACAACTTTTCAACGGTTGTGCCTTTTGGACATAACTTTTCAAATTCTATATAAAGGCCTCCATACCACTGTTTTCATTCATTCCAAAATCAGAATTGATTTTATTCTTCTTCCAAGTTTATTTCTTCTTCCCTATATTATTCATATTTTGCAATTCAGCCTCTAAAGTTATTTTCGTGTATTTTAGTCCTCAAATTTTAGAGAGATCAAAACGTGAGTAGGTTCATCAGGTGTTGTAATTTGGAGTGCTACTGTTACAAGTCGAGGTAATAGTATCTTGGGAGACGAGTGTCGAAATATCGTCACACCAATGCAGGGCATTATCGTCTTAAGAAGAAAAAGTTGAACTCTTGTTTCGACCATTAACATTTTATATCATTCGACGTTATTTTACCCAAATCAATTCACGGTAATATCATTATTACAATCTTAAGACGATAATTGCAATTAATACTAAATATATCGTACCCCCTAATAATGCTCACGAGAAGAAATAGGAAAAATTCACGGGAGTGGATTTTAAGACATGGCAACAGAAAATATTATATTTCTCACAACTCTAAATTTGGCAAAATTCTTGAGTGAAGATGCTCCAACTATTGAGGAGGGGGAAACATATTCTAAAAAATGAGCAGCATTCGATGCATTGAGTCATAGTGACTTCTTGTACATGAACTACTTCCTTAATTACCTTGATAACACACCATACATCGTATATAGTTCGATCAAGACAACTAAATTATTGTGGGAGTCATTGGAAAAGAAGTACAAAACGAAAGATGCCGGATTAGAGAAATTCATTGTAGGCAAATTCCTGGACTTTACAATGGTAGATTCTAAAACAGTAATGAATCAAGTCCAAGAGCTACAAATCATCTGCATGATATACGAATGTATGAAGCTTTGTGATTCATTTCAGGTTGCTGCGATTATCGAAAAATTACCACAATGTGAAAAGATTTCAAGAACTAGTTGAAACATAAACGCAAGGAAGTGAGACTTGAAGATCTGATTGTAAGATTAAGAATTGAGAAAGATAATCGAAATTCTGAAAAGAAATATGAAAAGTTACAAATGGAGGCTAAAGTCAATTTGGTGGAGCCAAATACTAGAAATAAAAGGAAGCACTTGGGTAATGGCAAGCAAAAGAGCAAGGCCAAGAAATTCAAAGTAGATTACTATAACTGCGGTAAGCCTGGTCACATTGCAAAGAACTGTCGACAGAAAAAGCAAAACAAAAAGGCCAAGTACACTTGACCAAGGAAAATAAATTGTTTAACGGTGTGTCTGAACTAATGCTCTCAACTGTTGTATTTGAAGCAAACATGGTGGAGAATCCGAGAGAATGGTTCGTAGATACTGGCGATACTCATCACTTTTATGATGATAAGGAGGTGTTTTTATCTTACACTCCTATTAATGGATGACAACTATTCATGGGCAACTCGGCAACATCAAAAGTTGTTGGTCTAGGTAAAGTAGTGCTAAAGATGATATCAGGGAAATAATTAACACTCATCGATGTACTGTATGTTCCCAATATTCGTAAAAACTTGGTATCGGGAACTTTGGTAAGCAAGAATGGATTTAGGCTAGTATTTGAGTCTGACAAGTTTGTACTTACCAAAAATGACATGTTTGTGGGAAATGGTACTTAGCTAATGGGCTATTCAAAATGTAATGCCTGTACTTCATAATTTTGATATTAATAAAAATAAATCTTCTACTTACTTGATTGAGTCTTCTAACTTATGGCATAATAGGTTAGGACATGTTAATGTTAATACTTTACGTAAATTAATAAGTTTAGATTTATTACCTTCTATTTCATTTGATCAAAATCATCGGTGCGAAACATGTGTATATGCTAAATTAGCCAAAACACCATTGCATTCAATTGAAAGAAACTCGAATCCTTTATAACTAATTCACAGTGATATTTGTACTTTAAAGTTTGTGAAAACTAGAGGAGGTAAAAAGTATTTTTATTACTTTTATAGATGATTGCACAAGGTACGGTTATGTCTATTGGCTAACAAGCAAAGACGAGGCCTTAGAAGCAATTAAACAGTACAAGAATGAGGTTGAGAATCAACTAAGCAAACGAATAAAAGTTGTTCGTATTGACAGAGGTGGGGAATATGGAGCACCGTTTGAAGAATTTTGTTCAAATTTTTGGATTATTCATCAGACTACAGCTTCTTATTCACCTCAGTCGGACGGTATTACAGAATGAAAAAATCGTACTCTGAAAGAAATGAACATACTCTTGTGAAATATTTCTCCATTTTTTTGGCTGCAGTATGAATGATCTCCATGAGGATATAATGCATCAACATACAACATATAAACTACCCAATTTGTCAAACAACAACAATCACTAATCACAAATTAAAAGATGAGAGAAGAATCGGTCACCTGAACTTTTAAGATGGATCATAAACAACTTTTTTGCATTTAGCAATTTTTCTTTCAGAATCTCAAATGTTACACCAATAGCTTTTCCATCCCCATCAAACTCTACCTGCAATCAAAATTTCACATAAGCAAAACTTTCTCGTGCCAAGTGCCAACCTTTATTCCTTCATTTCTGGCCACCACAAAAAACCACCCAATTTGTCAAACAACAACAACCCCTACTCACAAATTAAAAGACTAGAGAGAAGAATCGATCACCTGAACAGCTGAACATGTCTGGCGGTGGTGCTATGAGGTAAAATCGGGAAGAAAAAAATATCGGAAAGAGAAGAATATCACTATAGGCCCACAGCCCGTCGAGTCGCCGACTGGAGAATAATCACCTAGCTGCAGGTAGCCCACTTCTGAAGACAGAAGAGAGAATCGGGTAAAATTGAAATTTGGATTGGTAGAGTTTAATTTTATTAAAGGTGAGGACAAAATGGTAAATACGAAAAACAAAAAAAATTGTCAAAAAATTGGGGGGGGGGGGGGGGGGGGAAGCAATTCTCTCAACTAACCTCATTTTAAATAAATTATCACACAAAAGTAAGAATGAAACTCCTTATGAGTTATGGAAATGTCATAAATCTTCGTACAAATACTTAAAAGTGTGGGAGTGTTTGGGTAAGGTAGAAATACCAAAGCCTAAACAAGTTAAAATATGGCCTAAAACCATCGATTGCATATTCATTGGATATTCTAATAACATAAGTGCTTTCGGTTCCTCATACATAAGTTTGACATTCCGGATGTATATGAAAATACTATCATTGAATCTATGAATGCTGTATATTTTGAGAACAAGATTCCTTGTAAGGATATGAAGGAGATAAGTTCACAAAAATGAACTTATGATTCTACAAGTGGTAATCATCAAAGTGATGAAAAATCAAGACGTAGCAAAAGGACCAAAATATCTACATTTTTGGTCCAGATTTTTTAACTTATTTGTTAGAAAATAAACCTGGGACATTCAATGAAGCAATGTCTAGTCCAGAAGCTCTATTGTGAAAAGAGGCTATCAATAGTGAAATTGATTCTATTACACAGAATCATATATGGGAATTGGTAGATCTTCCACCTGGTAACAAGCCGTTAGGTTGTAAATGGATTTTCAAAAGAAAATTAAAGACTAATGGATCAGTTGATAAATATAAGGCCAAATTGGTAGCTAAAAGATTCAAACAAAAGGAAGGCCTTGATTTTTTTTGATACATACTCACCTGTGACAAGGATAACATCAATTAGAGTATTAGTTGCAATAGTAGCATTGCATAATTTGGAAATCCATCAGATGGACATCAAAATAGCTTTCTTAAATGGTGAGCTAGATGAAGAAATTTACATGGAACAACCGAAAAGATTTATTGCTCCTGGACAAGAGGAAAAAGTGTATAGACTCGTTAAGTCGTTATATAGTCTAAAGTAAGTGTCAAAACAATGGCATGTAAAATTTGACAAAACTATGTTGTCAAATGGTTTTAAGATTAATGAGTGTGATAAATATGTTTATATTAAAACCACACCTAATGCATATGTAATCGTATGTCTATATGTTGATAACATGCTAATTATGTAGTAATTGTGATATCATAACAAATAACAAGAAAATGTTGATAAAATATTTTGACATGAAAGATATGGATATTACAGATGTAATATTAGGAATTAAAATCCTTAAAACATCTGAGGGACTTGTCTTATCTCAATCTTAATATATTGAGACTATATTTATGAAGTTTCATATATATGATGAAAGTCCTTTTAAAACGTATAGATTTAAGTCTACATTTGGCCAAACATAAAGGTGAACCCGTATCTCAATTAGAGTACCCTCGGATAATAGGCAGTCTAACGTATATTACAAATTGCACTCATCCAGATATTGCATATGTAGTGAACAAACTTAGTAGATATACAAGTAACCCAAATAATAACCATTGGAAGGCACCGGTGAGGGTTCTTAGATATCTACAATACACCTCAAATATTGGATTACATTATACTAGATATCTAGTTGTATTAGAAGGATATAGTGATGCTAATTGGATATCAGATATAAAAGACTCAAAATCCATTAGTGGGTATGTTTTTACCATTGGTGGTGCGACTGTATCTTGAAAATCCTCTAAAGAAACAAGTATAGCTTGATCCATGATGGAATTTGAGTTCATAGCTTTAGACAAAGCTAGAGAGGAAGTAGAATGGCTTCGAAATTTTTTAGAGGATATTCCATGCTGGCCTAAACATGTGCCTGCAATTAATATACATTGTGATAGTCAGTCGGCTATCGGTAGAGCGCAAAATAATATGTATAATGGTAAGTCTCGACATATTCGTTGAAGACATAATACAATTAAGCATTTGATCTCAAATTGTGTTATTTCCATTGATTATGTAAATTCTAGAGAAAATCTCGTGGATCCACTTACCAAAGGCTTATCAAGAGATCAATCATACTGTTTATCAAGGGGAATGGGCTTAAAGGCTACTACGCAAGAATCTTTGTAATTATAACCCAATCTTGCTGACTGGAGATCCCAAAATCTTAGTTCAATGGGACAACTAAGTTATGAAGATTCAAAGAAGCACTTCGAAATTAAATCATACCCATTCCTACGATAAGAAAATGATATCTGCAGAAAGTTTTAGGTTAAGTTCTACTTCTAATGATTCCTATATTTTGGACTATCCAAGTGGGGTATGCCAGGTACTCTTAATAGGAGATCACATATACAAGTGTGAAGTGTGGCCGCTTTTATGAGAATGTTTCAAAGACTTGAATTATCTAAAACACTTATGAAATTCAAGAGTTGTTCAAGTCCAAATTGAACACAACAGTGAGAACTTGAAAATGTTAGGGAGGTTATTGTGTTGATACTATTGTCTTGGTTTACACCAATGGTTGACAGTTCAAGACATCGTGTTCACTGGTTAGCCAAGTAAATCCGACATTATTCTACTACGAAAGGTTCAAACCTATAAGGTATATCCGAATGCGATAGTATTCTGCCTGATCTCTCTATAGGGTATGCATAGTGTATTGAATTATTTCCATTCATGTGGGGGATTGTTGAGAAAAATTGGTTTTATTAGTTGGTTTGACCAACTTTTGACCAATTACTTTGGACAAAAGATTTCTTTGACCGAGTGTGTTCTACTCTATGAGTAGATTAATGTAATGTATTTATTTTCTCAAAAACAATTTAGGGTGAATGAGAAATTCAGGCTAAAAGATGCCATTTGAAGTTGAAATAAATTGGAATAAAAATTAGTGGAAAATTGAAAAATGCCAATCCTACATAGGAAAGCTAGAAGAGTAGAAACCCATTTATATTGCTCAAGTTTGGGACTTGGGTTTGGGCTCCAAGGGGTACCAATAGTCTTTGAAGGGAAGAGAACCTACATGCTAGTAGGTTGAGCTAAAGCCCACGTGCGCGCATCGCCACCGTCTGACCGACTGGCTCGGCTCGGCTCGGCTCAGCACAGGTCGTGGTCGTTGGCTTGGGCTTGAATTTTGGCCAAATTGATATATATTTTTTGGTTAAATAATATTGGAATTATATTACTTTATTATTATTTAAAATAATAATATATTTATTTTTATTATTTATTTTCCCCAATTTTTCTGTGCATGATATGTGTTTTCTTCTAGAAGATGGCAATTGACAGTTAAACTGCATGACCGAACGGTTTGTGTCGATTGAAGACACAACTTTTCGACAGTTGTGTCTTTTGGACATAACTTTTCAAATTCTATATAAAGGCCCTCATATCCTGGTTTTCATTCATTCTAGTAAGTGTATTTTCAACACTTGAATAGGCTTGAAACGATATAATTTTATTGTTCTTTTGACAAAATACTATCTAAATTATGTTATATTGCATTTTGTAGATAAAACTCAATCTTTGATGAAGAGTTGGAGAAAAGGAGCAAAAAGTGACGAAAATGGTAAAATTCAAACTATGAGGACTAAATTGGATTAACTCGAAAGATTGGAGGACTAGAAGAAAATTATACTTTAAATGGATCTCAATTGGACTTGCTTTGGAATTCAAATTCAATAATTGTTCGGGCTTCTAATTGGACTGCAAATGAAGGGATGGAATTAAACCTCAATTAAATAGAAGTGGTGGTTGATATATGTATATAAAGAGTACACGCCAACAATTAGGAGATGAAGCACATATTATACAGACGCAGAGACAATTGCCAGCAGCGGAATTGGAGTTCATTGGGGGAGACTCCAACAGAGAAGAAAATTATTGCTGCTAAGATTATTATACGATTTCACACGCAGGCCAACAGCTTTGGGGGACTCCAACTGGGAAGAATTTGGGCTGCTGAAAATATATGTTATATACACACGAATGGCTAAATGGGAGACTCCAAATGGAAAGAATTGTGGGCAGTGGCTGAATTAATTATTATATAGACACATACATTGCCGACGGCGTTGTGAAAAAGAAAATACACGAGCAGCCCCACGTTCTGTCAAATTTTGGTAATGTCCTTCCTCTTTTGCATGTTTTATTTTTACATTATGTGTAACTAAATTATTTTTAGGGCAAATAATGTAGTCGAATTGAGATCTTCTATTTCGTTAATTTGAGATTCTAGTTTTTATATTTTATGTGTTGATTTTTACTATGATCTTGATGCATTTAATTACTTGATCATTAATTGAATGATTTTGTGAATCCTTTACGAGTCNATCTGGTAAATTGGCATACGTGTAGAGATACTTATGTTAATTATTGTGGTTATAATTGAATTCTTAGAACCAATGTTTCGTTTGACTAATGTCAATTTGCATAGAGATATGGAATTGAATTAGTTAAATAGGCTCAATGAGAACTCGAGAAGGGTGAATTGAATACAATAGAAGAATTTGATCGAACACTACATTAGTGAATCTTGATTTAAGGAATAAAGGTGATCAATAGGTGAAGTTGTTCCGCCCTAAGAACCGTTATTATTTGAATTCTCGATAAATTGTGTTTATTTTCTATTCAATTTAATTTCACGTGTTTAAATTAAATAGTCTCAACAAATCTATATTTTTGTTTATTTGCATCAAATATGAGTTAGAAATAATTAATTAAGATCTAAAGTATAGTCATATTGGCAACGATAATCCGGACTTAAAATGTCAACTATATTACTTGTTACGATATCATACACTTGCAATATAAAAAACGCAAAAAGTTTTGGCGCCGTTATAGATGACTATTTACTTTTAGTCTAAGTTTATTTTATTTTTAACTGTTATTTGATTTGATTTGATTTTACTTTCATTTATTAAAAAAACTAAAAAAAGTGTTCGTTGTATGCTCCATACCCAAGGCGATGATCTTGACCGTTTGCCTTGAAAATAAAACGTACTTTCAGACAAAGATGCAATGAACACAAACAAAAATAGCAACATCAAATGGCTGACGATCAAAATATTCGTATTCCTATTCAGCCAATTGGACAAATGGCCGCAAGAGTAGCGAAAGGAAATGAACGAAGGAGACTTGCCCGTTTCAATGTTCTTGAAGCCAATAGACGTGCCTACGCGTTCCAGTACTGTGTATCCAGATTTCGGGGCAAATAATTTTCAGATAAGGGCAGAGTAGATCATTTTGATGAGTAACACCCTCCAATTCTACGGGCCACCTCATGAAAATTCGAATACACATATCTCTAGATTTCTCAGAAATTGTCAGAACTTCCATGCTCCGGTGGTTAACGATGCTATTAGATTGCTATTATTTACATAGCAATTATTGGAGTGGTTAGATACTGAACCTCATGGAAGTATTACTATATAGGACGAACTGACCAGAAAATTCTGTAATAAATTCTTTCCACCGGCG